>JANHFM010004498.1:32423-46763 GCA_032468115.1 Grayia smithii
AGATGGGCGGCATATAAATATAATAAATAAATAAATAAATAAATAAATAAATAAATAAATAAATAAATAAATAAATACCTACTTCTACCCAAATACTAACCAGGGCATCCCCTGCTTAGCTCTGCCACCTCGACAATCTGGCACTGAAACCTGTCAACACTTCAGAAACACAGGCCTTTGAATAATTAAAAGAGTCCTCATGATGATGGGAAGCTAATGGATATGTAAAAGAACGGGAGTAACACGCTCTGTCCAAGGAACTAGTTTTAAGTAGTGAACCAAAGAAATAAGAAACTCTGATGGCACTCCCAAATAGGGCATAACTCAACGGCCCAGTTATTATTCCTGTAATATATTTTCATCACAAAATAGGAGCACTTTCATTCATTTTGTTTTCTACTCAGACTAGGTTTTCCTCAATATATTCTAGACTTCTTCACTACAATGTTTGGGGAGAAGAATACATTAAAAAAAAAAAATGTCTGTAAACTTAGCCATTTCCTCAAACATGCTGATACCTCCTGATAACTCTCATTCTTCATCAGGAACACCTTAATTTCCACAATGACCATGAAGTTAAACCTGAATGCTTAATCTGCCCTATCCAATGAAGTAATTCCATTGATTAATAAACCAATATTTCTATGCTAATATTTCTATTAGCATTAATTGATCTGATCCTCTAGGTCTGTGTTGGAGAACCTATGGCATGCGTACTGGAAGTGGCACGCGGGACCAATTCTCCCAGCATGCGAGCCATCACCGAACTTACCTACTCCTGCGCATAAGTTTGGCTCTCTTGTGCGCATGCGCAGATGGTGCAGTTGTGCGCAGTCAGTGGGGGGGCACGTGTGACAGCTCTGTGCATGCGCAGTGGCACGGTTGTACGTGCAAGTCGGGGCTGGGTGGCATGCGAGCCGAAAAACGTTCGCCATCGCTGTTCTAGGCAGTGACATATATAGTAAAATATCAAGAATTTAAAACTCCAAAAGTATGAGAATTACAATTATATGCACACCTGTCGGAACTCTAATTCAGTGCAGACTGCAATTATACCCTATTTCCCCCCAAATAAGACATCCCCTGATAATTTATTTATTTATTTATGATAATAAGCCCAATTGGGCTTTTGAGCGCATGGCAGTTAAGGCCAAGCGCTTATTTCAAGGTTTAAAAACCCTGAAACACGGTATACCTCTGATTGGCTGGTTTTTAATATGGGGTGGGTGGAAGAAAAGGAAATAGAAAAAGACCTTCAGCAGGCAACTTGCAGCAATAAAGCTACACTCCTATAGTTTAGGCATTAAAGCACCCATTACATTTTTGGAAGACTGATGTGTCAAAATACTGTCCTATATTAAATGTTGTGTGATGTATATTCTGTAGTAGTGAAGGGTATATTTACTGCAAGCAGTAGAGTGGGGAGGCTATTTTAGAGCCACTTCCTCTTTTAAAAAAATGCCTTTTCCTTCTAATCTAGACCCCACAATAAAGCCAAAGCTCTTCTATCTTCTTAGGGACACTGCCAAGCTGCAGGGGAATGGTTGGCTTTGCCACAAGGACTGATGGATCTTCAGTCTCTGCTCTTGTGCAGTAAAGCATAAGGAAGTTGGATTCAAGCTGTAAAAATAGGTGACATAAACAAAGCATATGGTTTTTAGTTTAGGACATTTTTTGGCACACAGCATTTGATTAAATACATTAGTTTATATATGGCTAAAAAAAACAACAACCCATAGACTTTTTTGAGGTTACTGAAAGAAACAGAATGAAACAACAGTCATGATTTCTATTCATTTCAACAGTCCACTTCTTTGGATATTTTTGTGGTGACGTATCTACTTGTCTATTTCCCTTCACTGTTTACTCTGGAAGGACGATGTGTTATTTTAAAAGAAATGAAGAAGAAAATCAGACAGCAAAGGAAACCAGTAAGTGCTTTGTGGCCTGAAAGCCCAGGCTTAACACAGTCCCAAGTGTTAAAACATAAGCATTGTATATCACATCATTTTAAGTAATTGTTAACATAAATGTTGATCAATTGGGGTTCACATTTAATTATTTCTGTTGACAAAATGATTCTTTGACAGCTGGTAAAAGTTTGTTACCATTTCTGACACTGTGTACTGTTTGTATGAGATCAGGAAAAAGCAGAGGAGATAACTGGTATATATTTAGCAAAAAGGTGATGTATTTAATAATCTTTTCTGATGGAAGGGCAAGTGCTAATCCAATACACATAATAAAGAATAATAACCAGCAAGTTAATTTCAGTTTTATTCAGAATGTACTACTTTCTTTCTGCATTTTCAACCACATACTAAATTACCTTTGCTAGAATCCCATGGGAGTGACCTTAAAGCACAAATATATTACACAAAGGACTCTCCAGAGGAAGATATGCATATCTCTTCCTTTCAGATATGGCTAGAAGCATGTGGAATTCAAGGCAAACTCACACAAAAGATCAACAAAAAAGATCTTCTTTCACAAAAAAAGATCAACCATTATTATACCAAATTTTGTTGACACCAATGTTGGTGGCAGTCCTGGTTATCCAGCAAACTCCAAGCTGGGGTTAGTGATACTGAAATTAAATTAGTGAGTGAGGTCAAGGGCCTTGCAATTTGGGGATTTCCCAATTTTAATTCAATAAACATTTTTTCAGGAGGAAAAGAGATCCCCTCCTACTGTCCATTCAACAATGCTGAATTCAAATGCTGCACTAAGGCTTGTCAAGGCTAGCTGAGGAAGTTATATTGGTTTGTTCAAACAAAAAACTAAATCATATACCCTGGCTTACAAAATTAAAAAGGACAGTAACATTTGGAACAAAGTGCAGTGATGTCAAAATCACATGTATGTCGTCATGCAGATGTCACTTTTATGTACTTGCCTCCAGTGTTTGGCATAAGTACATGTAAGACATGTTTCAGTTTTAACTCACTTGCCTTATCTACGGAGTTCTGTAATAACAGATTGCTTCATGCTAAAACAATTGCAAATGCATCTCTGTTTTTATTCTCTCCATTCAATTTTCATTTGTCATCTCATGCCATGGGTGACATTTCCAAGAAAGCCTGTAGGAACTCTTCTCCTAAAAGACTCATTTTCTCCTAGAGGATGACAGGTAGTCCTCGACTTAGGACCACAATAGAGCCCAATTGCCCCCAGGAGTGGAGTTGATCTCATTCCTGGAGGCAAAGGGCAGGAGCAATGGCGGAGATAGAAGAGAATAATAACATGCTTAAGAAAAAAGACTGTATATTTATGTATTTTAGTTCAACTACTAGAACTGAAGAGATGTCAGCAACAACTAAAATCAATTACAGGTCAAAGATCAAGTCATGAGATACACATTCATGAGAATTCTATTCTCCACCTCCATTACGTGTTCTCTAGGATCTTCCCTCAGAGGCAGCTGCTTCACTCATGGTTGGACTGACCAGTCTTGAATAGGATTATCCAATGCATTCTTGTCGGGTAACCGGCCCGACAATCCTCGGTGATTTGGTGACAGGATTGGTGGTGGGACACGTCGACATCAGATGCCCTTACCTGCTGTTCTGAATCCTGTTGGTGCATCCTCCGTTTCCAGCTCCTACACTTCAAGGCTTGGATAGAGCACTGGAGCAGCTGCGGACCGGGAGCGCGGGGATGCGGCGCAGAAGCGCGGTTTGGGTGAGGAGCGGGGGCGCGGTTTGGGTGGAACGCGAGGCACGTGGATTGTTTAAACCAGACAACTCACTATGTACTCCTGACGCTGTTTTCATGCTGGTCGGCAATCCTTTTATTTCCTGGAATAAACCTTCATTGCACTTCAACGTTTGCGGAGTTATTCCCAGCAGCAGAAAGCAATAATTCTAACATTCAATATGAATTGCTGGCCTAAAAGTTCTTCTGAGATGATCATATAGTGGCCTCTTCTGAAGTACATTGGTCTGTTTCTGTTGTTGATGAGATATTCTAAAATTATATCCCAAGTTATACAGTTTTGGCCTGAACCCATTTTAAACAGTGCTTATCTCGTGGCATTCTGAATTGCTATCAGATAACCTTGTGCTCATATACAAACATAACCACTATCAGGCACAAGCAGGCAATCAGGCTAAAAAAGAGAAATAAACACAATGTGAAGGGAATATTAATATTCTCAAGACAATAGTCATTTAGCAACATTAGCTTGGTGCACTAAGCAAAAGAATATGAACTTTTACCCTATTGGCACTTTTATGAAAGCGGCCAACAGACAGACCATAGTACGTTCTAGCCCAATGTGTTTATTCAGTCAGTGATAATTTTTACATTTTGAAATAATCTTTGATATTTCATTCATTATGTTTTTTTTCTATGCTTTTGAACAGTGTTCATTGGCAACCACTGAATTTCTATGCAGTCAAGAATGATCACAACTTTCCTATTTTTTTAAAAAAAATGAATTTCAGTGAGACTTTAAAAATCAATCTGCACCCCACCAAGATGTGTTAACCAATGGTTCTCAACCTTTTCTTCACCATGGACCCCCTTTAAATAAGATGTAGGTAGGAACAGCATATACTTCATTGTAGCTTGTCAACTAAGCTATAACTAAGTAGCTGGCATTGTGTATAGGAACACCTGCGCACTACATGGACCGGACCCTCTGAGTCCAGGTGGGAGATTCCACAGAAAGTGGAGAATAACAAAGCTAAGATTTTGTGGGACTTCCAGAAGAAAACAGGCATGCAGGTACTGATCAATCAACCAGACTCTGTGGTAGTACTAAACAGTAGTGGTGTTAGTAAATATTGCGGTGACAAGCGACAACATCAGGAAGAAGGAGTATGAGAAGCTGGAGAGGTACCAAGTCTTTAAAGGAAGAACTAGAGAGGATGTGGAAAGTAAGGCTAAAATAGTCCCACTGATCAATTTTGATTTCACCAATTTGATTTCAATATACTGCATCTAGCACAGCTACCCAAAACTTCTATTTGCAAACCAGATAAAGGAGAATTCATGTTTACTTATTCACTTTCTTTTCAAACACTCAGTATATTTACTAGCAATTGTTTCAACATTTCCTAGCTTTTTAACATTGAGAGTCCACATTCCCTAACTTTCCAGAAGAAGAATATAAGAGTATTTATAGAGAATATAAGATAATTTATAATAGTATAAATTAGCATACAAATTATATTAATATTCAAACAAACTGAATAAATAAACAAACAATTCAACTTTGCCATTGCATACAGCTTTTCTTCAATATTTTATTCTGAACCTGAAAAATCAGTGTATTGGGAAAAAAAGAACTGATTGACCTCTCAAAGATGATAGGGTTTGTTTTTTTAAAAAAAGAGGAAAAAAAAAGGATAAAAAAGAACAGATTTCCATTTATGGACTATAGAAATCCTGCATTCCAATTGGCCTAGCCAGCCCAGTGGCAAGTTTTTTGTAGTGATAAGGCTTGAAACAGGAAGCCATGAGAGGTCAGGAAGGAAGTACTATCGGGCCAGAAAGAACGATTGCAAAGTGAAGGGAGCAGGACAGGTTCTTGTATTCAGGCTGCAGAACAACTGAATCTATTTTTTTTAAAGATAAGCAGAGTTACGAGTCAAAAATCTGCACAGCTGTCCCCATTGAAAATGTATCTCCTCTCTAGTTTTGTTGTTTTGCCTGTGTGGGCTTTGCCAAGACTGCAGCAAAAACATCATTTCTCCACTGCTGGCTCTAGGAAGCAAAGCTCCTTGTTTATAGCAATTCAAGTTGACCTTGACCATATTGAAGGAAATGGATTTAATACAAAAATGCTTCCATTATGCCATAGCTAAAAATGAGCAGCTTTCGATGGCACATTTCCCCAAGCCACCTGCATATTCCTGTCCCCATCCCCTGCTTCAACCTCAGTATGAACCAGATCACTGAACAAAAGGGAAAGTCCTCCCCCCCGACAAATATGTAAATGTCTTTTTTAAACATTTAACTTTGTTTCCCTACAGTTGCTTAATTACTATACCTAAAATTCTGCTTACTCTGAAGACTCTGTTCATATCTTTATCACAGATGAGACTTTCCAAAAGTATGATGGAGGTATGGCATTTGAGGTATAATATTTTTGCATAAAATAATAAGCAAACTTATAATGGAACAGCAGGATTATATTTGGGTTCTTCAAATATCTCTAGAGATGGAATGCCATTTGCCAATGGAACCAATGATTACACCCTGTCCATGTCCATCACAGCTACTCTGGAAGAAGAGTTTGATATTTAAGAGTCGATTTGGGGGGTGCATAGGGTTAGGGAAAAGTGGGGTGAGTGAAGTTCCTTTTCATGAGCAAGAGTGAAGCTACAATCAGACACTCAATATGCTCCCATGATGTGAACCCATTGAGAGAGAGAACTGGATGCTGAGCTTTCCATTCCCATGTGTGCATTTGGTTAAGCACCGCTTAATGTGGAATGGATTTTTTGTGCATAATTAGTCTCCCATTCTTCATTCCCTATGATGGATAAGTATTGTTTCAATTCAGTTTTAATATATTATAGCTAAGCAATCCTTCTATAGGAGCAGTATAATAATTCTATTTCACAAGTTCATTGAATATCCATCTGTAATGAATTAGAATTGGAAAGACAGTGGTTGTATCCCCTCCCCCCAAAAAATCCTACTTTATGGAGACCTTTGAGAAATCTGACAATTCTCTGAAGCTAAACAATTATTCATCCACATTCATGATCCCTGATGACACATGAGCAAGTACAGTCAGTCCTTTATATATTTATTTGATTTATTTTAAGGCATATGATTAATTTTCTGGTAGAACAAGAACCTGTCCTGTCACTAACAAGGAAGCTGCCAATCAGCAGAATCAGGAGCAGAAGGAATGAAAACCACTTCCCAGAGGAACAATCAATAAGAAAAAAGCAGTAGAGAAGTATATATTTCTGGAAACATGCCCCAACAGCTGTGAATATCCCAGAAAATATCCACTATATGATGACTAATATTAAAAAACATCAACCATGTGTATCAAAGGAAGAAAACTTTTCATCAACAAGTCAACATGTACATCTCCAATATGAGTGCACCTGCAAGGTCTCAACACAATTTCCTTAAAATGGTGACTATAGCCATCAAATAATATATGAAAGTCATGGCAGTAATAATAACATAACAGGCTTATTCAGGTTTTATGCTTTAAAGCAGAGGTCTTCAAACTTGGCAGCTTTAAGACTTGTGGACTTCAATTCCCAGAATTCTCCAGCCATTCAAATGTTTCCCAGACTTTCTAATATATCAAACCATGGTGTAACTGGGCTTAATATGAATAGTAAACTTGGAACATTTAACCATTTTCACCTCTGGCTTAGTTTTAATCTACTTATTAATGGCTTCATGTGTTATCATCACTTGGATCAGTGGTGGGTTGCCCCCGGTTCGGTCCGGTTCACGCGAATAGGTAGCGGTGGCGCTGTGACGTCACCGAACCGGTTCGCAGCGTCCCAGACCCTGGCCCACCCGCGCGCCCCAACTTACCTTTTTCTTTAAAAATCACCAAAATTAGCGTTCTGCGCATGCGCAAAGCGCTTTTTTGGCGATTTTTTGTAAATAAATTTTTCTGCACCTGCGTGGTAGCGCGGTTTACGTGCGCGTGCGTGCAAATTGCGCGCGTGCACGCGCGTGCACGAAGAGAACCAGTAGCAAAGGTGAGTAGAACCCACCCCTGATCAAGAGTCTACATATTGTTCATGCCACAATTATGGCATCTTAATATTTTCCTGTTTTCTCATGTCATGATTCATTTATATTCTGTTTTTTTTAAAAAAAATATTTCTATCTCACTTTTCTGGTGACAAAAATAACGCCCAAACTTGTAATATTTCAACTGCCCAGAATCATATTGTTTTTAAGACTGCTTTCTAAAAAGAGATGTGTTTTACATTTTTATATGTCAAGTGATTTTATTGTTTATTGCTTTTATAATTCTTTAATGCATAGTTCTAAAATTCTGGAGGCTAAAACATAAAGAATGGTTGCTGGAGTTGGGCATGACTAGTTTAATGAAAAGAAGCACTGGAGGTGACATGATGGCAGTGTTCCAATATCTACGGGGCCGCCACAAAGAAGAGGGGATTAATCTATTCTCCAAAGCACCTGAAGGCAGGACAAGAAGCAATGGATGGAAACTAATCAAGGAGGGAACCAACCTAGCACTAAGGAGAAATTTCCTGACAGTTAGAACAACTGATCAGTGGAACGACTTGCCTCCAGAAGTTGTGGATGCTGGAAGTTTTTAAGAAGAGATTGGGCAGCCATTTGTCTGCAACATTATAGGTTTCCTGCCTGAACAGGAGGTTGGACTAGATGATCTCCAAGATCGCTTTCAACTCTGTTATTCTGTATTCTTCAAGGATGCAGAACAATCTAATAATAAAATGGTCACATATTAAAAGACAATCTCAATAAAAAATAAATTTAATTTTATTTGACTGAGTGCTTTGGGTATAATCACTGGACCCAATGTGGACCCATATTGTTAGTTGTCCTCATTTATGGGAGTTTTGCATAACAAGCAAAGGAAAAAAACCCAGAGCATCATTATTATAAAACCACAAATTTTGGCAAGAGGACTCGGACAACTATAGAAACTGCATCAAATGTAGTCCTACCAGTAGTAGGGTTCTTCCATACTACTTCCAGTGGCATTCGCAAGGAAAAGTTGGAACAGGGAAAGCAGTGGCCACAAAGTTGCAATCCAAATTTACTCCTTTGTACAAATAGTTCTTGATTTATGACACTTCATTTAAAAATGGTTTGGAATTATCACAACAGTGAAAAAAGTGATTTATGACACATCCTCAAAGGTACAACTATCATACCACCCCCATGGTCATGTAATCATCATTTGGATGCTTGGCAACCAGTTTGCATTTATAATGGTTGCAGCAGCCTGCAGCTACATGATCATAATTTGCAACCTTCTCATTCAGTTTCCAACAAGCAAAGCCAATGGGAAAAGGCAGATTCATTTAATGACCACATGATTTGCTTAACAACCATGGTGATTTGCTTAACAACCAAAGTAAAAGTAGTTGTAAAATCAGGTCATGTGATAACTTGCTTAACAACTGCACAGCTTAACAATCAAAATTCCAGTCTCAATTGTGGTTCTAAGTTGAGGACTAGCTACATGCATATGGAGTGTTTGCACACATATTACAGACATGGGGCTTATATTGCAATGCCATATCCATCACTTTGTCTGCAGATGCCACTGTCTACTTTCTTCTTTATATGAAACTTGTGTAATAAATAGGAGAGATTGCTTTCCACTATGGAACATCAAAAGATTAAATTAAGTTCCTTCCCCTGTGTTCTGTCACTCCATTCTTAAAAGTAAAACCGGCAAAACATAACCCCAAAATTTCCCAAAATGTGTTTAGATTTCCTCCAAAAAACCCACTAAAGAGTGAGAAGCATTCTGCTGAGGTACAATCTCGTCACTTTGCAAAATTTATCTAATGTAAGTTAATCAAGAGATACCAATTTGCCTTTGAAAAGAAAAGGCAGTTTTGCAAAAGACTCTTCTTAGATAGAAGGTGTCAAAACAAAATTGAAAGTCATCCAAGCAAACAGAATAAACACATTTTTGCTTGAACTGGACCTGAACCAAAACCATTAGTTGTTAACCTGAACTGGATTACCTGTTCAGGATTAGTGTTCAACTAAACAGCAAAACATCATTAATTAATCAGGAGTAGACTTAAAGCAAACACATATGCTATAATCAATAACTGGAAAGATTCATACATTTTGTTTCTGTGAAAACTTCTATATTTTGTCCATTGATAATGTTGGTCCAATTAGCACCAGTATTGGAGTAGAAGTAAGATTCTCTTGTAAAACAACATTTAGTTGGTTAATAAACATACAGCAGGTCTGTATAAAGTTCTTTTCTTTCTTTCCTTGCTTCTCTACCAATTGCATCTGTCTTTTTTTTTACAATTAAATTAAACCTGACAAATAAAACAAGCATTTATTTGTTAAGTATATAGAAATTATATTTTCCTTTCAATTATTTGTAATAATAATTACTGTCAATTGCAAGTTGTAGACATGTTAGTTCACTCCCCTCCTCTCTTTGTTGAAATGATCATTAAAAATAGCAGTTTAACCACAATCACCCCTTACAAATATACAAGAAATGCAGTACATTTAATGAACAATGAATCAGCCTCATATAAAGTATTCAAGGTACAATCATGAAGGCATGCCATGCAGCAATGAAATAAAATTATGAAATATAGATAATCCTCCAGAATGATCTTTCCTTCCTGATAGGGAAAATTAAGAAAATTAATTAAGAAAAGTTGGATCATTACAATATAAAAAGAAATGGTAGCAATCATCCTATTCTCCACTGGAAAAAGCAGCAGCCTGAATTTGGAAGTGCCAAAAGCTTTATTGTGTGCATTTCTTTTAAAACTGTCAGAGAATATGCATAATTCTTGGTTGAGTTCTACCTGGCAAAGCACCCGGGCCATTCCATACAATCACTGTCCAAGAAATCTGTCTGTAGACCTTTGAATGCATCACCAGCCAAAAAACGACCACAAAAACAGTATTAGAGATAATTCCTTTTCACTCGGCATCTTTTTTCTTGGCAGGTAATTTAGGACAAGTCATTCTTTTTCATACTTTCTTGGCATTCATCTTTGATATGAAGACATACTGTACTGTACAGTTAACATTTTAGAGAGATACAATCAACTAGAATTTGTTCAGGTACCAGGAACTGAGGAAAATCTAACCTGCTTCATAAAAATTAAAGAAAGCTATAGATTACCTTTTTTCCCCCCTCAATGTTTGTAATACATTGCTGCCTACAAAATAACTGGAACTGAAAAATATATTATGGAACAGTCACAAACTGTGTTGGATTTTCAGATGTATCAAAGCTTAGAATTTACATCATTAAAGATTTCACAGTTCTGGAAGAAAAATTCAGTACATCTATTCATCCTAATGAAAACTAGGACACGGTTTCTGTAAAACATAGAATGCTTATTTGTTTACAAGTTTTATTTATTTATTACATTTAGCTTCTCAGCAGCCCTGGCCTTGAAGCTGATGCAGAACCCATAAACTGGCTGGACTGATTTCTGAGAGGGCAATGTTGCTGTCCTTGCTAGGTCCCAGTAATACTTGCCAGATCCTCCTGCTCGTCCATCATTAGATGCAATCTTGTTACAGAGAACCAGTTGGTTAAGGCATCGGGGTAAAAAATGAGGAGACTGTAAGTTCTTGTTCCACTTTATGCACTGAAACAGCTGGGATATCTTGGGACAGGAAGGAGCCCTTCTTCAGAGTTATCTCCTCATTCTTCTACATAAACAACCCTGGTGTTTAACATTAGCCCCTTAAGGCCAAGTGAATCAACATCTAATCACCAGGTCACCGCAATAGAGCTGCTAAATCAGAATAGGAGATTACTACTAGGTTGGAGACCCCCTTCCTAAAACAGCCTAACACACATACACACACACACACACACACACACACACATACACACACAATCTCCTACTGCCCATTGATATGCCACAACAAGCTGAACCCCCTATCTTCCAAGCTCTATGCTCCTCCAACATGGATGTTAGTCCAATCACACAACCTACTTATTCACTACAAGCACCCTATATGGCCACAAGGTCAATAATCTAAGACACTCACACCAGCCTCACATATATACAAGTAAAATATTGGTATAATTGATCTAAAATTATATGGGGTCTGCCAAGAGGAGGAATAGATTTATAAACTGTCTTTCAAATTAGGAATGGCTCATTCTTAACACTTCACATTTACTCCATCAGCTACACAAATTCCCGAACACCATCACCCTGCTAAACAAATAATTCCCTCAACACTGTCAAACTATTCACTAAGTCTGCATTACTATTAATCTTCTCATCATTCCTATCAACCATCTCCTTCCATTTATGACTGTATGACTGCAACTTTGTTACTTGTATTCTTACAATTTATATTGTTTCCTAGTATGATTTGATTGCTTATTTGTACCCTATGACTATAATTAAGTGTTGTACTTTATGATTCTTGACGAATGTACCTTTTCTTTTTATGTACAAAGAGCATAAGCACCAAAGACAAATTCCTTGTGTGTCCAATCACACTTGGCCAATAAAGAATTCTAACCTAATCTAATCTAATCTAAATATTCATTCTGAGATTTTTGTTTAATATTCACCCTTTTATTTTTTGTATGTTATTAATTTATTTGATCAATGTATATCTCATCTTTACTTTATACAATAAGGGTACTGTGTACTCTCTCCTTAAACAACAATCCTGGGTACTGAGAAAGGGCCACTGGCCCAATGTCATCCAGCCAGCTTCCATTCCTACAAGAGGACTACAATTCATAGTCTCCCAGTCTCTACTCTAGGTCCTAAAATTTTGGAGGCACCAAGGGAAATTAACACTCCAAAAAATTAGTATCCTTTTCAATTAAATTCACAATTCACACTGTGAATTAAGCCACTATAGTGAAAATGAGAAAAAAAGTGAAATTTCTTCCAATTCTGCTCAAAATCAGTATTTTTTAAAGTGATATACAAAATATCTTTTTCAATATAAAAACCATAAAGTGAAAAATCAACAAAAAAAAATCAATTCATCTGTTTCAGTCAGCTACTTTAGTAGAGTGTTCAATGGAAAAACAACAGACACCTATCTTACTTCAATTAAAAGCCAACTGTTAACAAAGATATTTTAAGAGTCTGCCTAAAAGACACCAGAAGGGTGCAAGTTATATCTTCCGAAGGGGATTTCCAAGGGTTCCACTATGCCACCAAGAAGTTCCTGTCTTTCATCTCTGCCAGCTACCAGTGGGGACATCAGCAGGCCTCCACTCTTTATCTCTCACAAATTCATATGTGCAAAGACTATATTTCAGCAGCTTGGTCCCATACCATATTGCACTTGAAGGATCATGATGTATAATAAATGTTAAATGGCTCAAACATTTAATTATTTCTAAGCAATTAACATTACTTTCAAAGGCAACTCCTAATCTGGTTGAAAATAAGGATAAACTATGTGTTGTATTAATTCAGATTCATGTCTAAATGAATAAAGATACCTGAGGATCCATGTCTTCACTTACGCTGGCAGGATCTTCCAAATTATACGTTCAGTTTGAAGCTAGAGTATAAACACAATTTTTGTGTGTCAAAAATCAGGCACCTTAAATTGTTCACCACAGATGTACAGACAGACCATGAAAATGCTAGAGCATTCCTGAAATCAGCCATTAATCCATACTATCTGTTTTATCTGAGACAAGATACAAAATTTGAAGAAACAAACCAGCATCAGAGCTTTAGGTAAATATTTTCTAATATACTATATGCATATGATATGAAAAAAATGTTCATTTCAGACAAGCAATTGGTAAAGTCATGGATTGAATCCAACACATGGCTCTTCTGTTCCTTAACAAGAATGGCCCTTGTCTGAGTTCCAGGAAAGATTGTACAAAATCCCTTCAACTTCTTGGATAGTCTAGAACATATTGGACACCCCTTAAAAACTGCAATAAAACAAGAATGATATGTGTTAGAAACCTAAATTCACAATTTGTTCTACAATCTAAATAACAAATAATCAAGATACCTCTAAGTGCAGAATTCAAGGATGTTAATAGTTCAGGTGGCAACTCAATCCCCCGTCTCCTTCCTACATAGCTTTATGGCAATTGTTCTATCAAATCATAAAAGGCCCAAGTTAGTCTTCTTTCAACTTGCTGACTAAACCTGATTTACTGTATTGTAAAAGCTACCGGAGAACATACAAGCACTACTGAATAATTTTATTGACTGTCTATGTGCCTTTGCTCTTCTGCTTTCTTTATAACAACCCTGAACACTGTTAAGTATTGCCTATATATCACCATGAAGGACACAACTATAATTTGTAAACATATCCAACCCTAGTTAAATCAAAAGCAACTTCCACTGAACTTAATGGAATTATATCAATGTAAAATAGACACAAGCACCTTGTGTCCTAGAAGCCACAGCAATTTGGTGTACGCTGGGTAAATAGGTTGATATGGTGGAGTCTTTCTAACTGAGGTTGTTGGTTTTTTTTTTCTTTTTCTGTTTTATGTTACAATTTGGAGTTAGCTTCTCCCAACTTCATGCCTCTGTTCTATCTGGTGTTCAGTCCTCATATGTCCCAGATATAACTAACCAAGGAATATCCTCTAGAACAGTGTTTCTCAACCTTGTCCACTGGAAGTTGTGTGGATTTCAACTTCCAGAATTCCCCAGCCAG
>JANHFM010004498.1:65117-75601 GCA_032468115.1 Grayia smithii
GAAAATTAACCCAGTCTCCAGCCAATCAGAGTGCACATAACCCACTGCTAGGACTCTCGAGCAGCACGTTGGAGAACGGGGAGATTTTCCTGCACAATCCTGCGCAGGGAAGGAGGTTTGCTCTGAAGCTATGGCAGAGCATTTCAGTGGGAGGCCTCCATGGATAATACCGGTATTAAACTGTACATCTTCCTCTAGTGAGAAGGGTGCAGGCAGGGGGCTTGGTGGCCAGGGAAGATGTGGTTTTGGAGTGCAAAGGAGGAAGGGGCGATCTCCCCCTCCCTCCTCCATCCTGCTGCAGGGCCACCATGGAGCTGATGCAGGACAGTGCGACTGCTGGCGAAGAGGGTCTCTGACAGTGGGTAACCCTTCCATTGAATTAGATACTGTAGCTTCCCCTTATATAGCCTAGAATCTAGGATTTGTTTTACTTCATAATGGATTTCCCTTTCTACTACTATGGGGCCAGGAGCTATTTGAGCTACTGGTAGCTCCGAACCTATTACTGACTTCAATAAGCTGCTGTGGAAGAAAAGAAGCACTTTATCCAGTAAGCGGAGAAGTTTTAGCTCCACTGTGACCAGGTTGATGACTTTCACTATTGGGAACAGACCTAGGAACTTAGGACCTAGTTTCTTGTAAGGCAATTTTAATTTTAAGTATTTAGTGGTGCGGTAAACCTTTTCCACAATGTGAAGTGGTCTCTGAGGGGACCACCTCTTATTGGTTTGCTCCTTTTGAACCTCTGCCGCTTTAGTCAGCACACACTTGACATTTCTCCACCACTTTGCAATGAATCGACCCACTCCGTCAGACTGACTGAGGATACTCAGGCACTGGGGCAAATTCCAGTCTATTCACTACCTTAAAGGGAGTAACTCCTGTGCTATTATGCACTGCATTGTTATACGTAACTTCAGCAAAGAGCAAGAGCTCTGCCCAATTGGTTTGCTGGTAGTTAACATAACATCTCAAGTATTGTTCTACTATTATGTTAGCTTGTTCCTCTGCACCATTGATACTCAGATGAAAAGCCGAGCTATGATCTTAGGAGGAACCAATCTACTATACCAATTCCCTCCAAAATTTGGCATAAATTAACCCCCCCTATCTGAGATGATTCTCTTGGTACTCCCTGCATCCAGTAGATGTGCTTCAGGAACAGCTTCATAGGTATGTGGACTGAGGGTAGTCCGGAGCAGGCCATAAAGTGAGCCTGTTTTGAAAGTAGATCAATTACTGTCCAAATAACTGGCTTCCCTGGTCTGTTTTTTTATTGTTGTGTAAATTGCACAGAATTTAATATAACTCTCTATGTCGTTTTTCATTCTTGGCCACTAAAACTGCCTCTTGGCCAGGTGTAGGGCTTTCAAAAAGCCAGTGTCCAGCTTAATTGGCATCATGGGTTCTCTGAAGAACTTGGACTCATAGAGTACTTGGGACATATAGTTTGGTCACCTTCCTGTCCCTGATGGTCAGTAGTTGCTGGTGGTTTTGAACCAGGGGTTGGATTGTAACTCGGCCTTGAGCTTCAGGATCAACTCATTACCATGCTCGGCTTACTGTTTTCTGGCTCGTCACTTCATGGTCATTTGGGCTGCTTGCTGAAAGAGAGGGGATGATTGCATTGACCACTTCCTCCCTGCTGATCTTTTACTGGGACATTTGCAAAAGAGCATCAGCCAGGAAGTATCTTCCCCCTGGGATATGCTTTAAGGTAAAGCTGAACTGGTTAAAGTACTGTGCCCTTCAGACCTGTTTGAGCAAGAGCTTGCAAGGCTCTTAAGGGCCTCCAGATTTTTGTGATGAGTCCGCACTTCAAAAGACACCTTGCTGCCCTCTAGGAAATGTCGCCAAGTCAGCAGCACCCATCAAATGGCAAAAGCCTCCTTTTTTCATATGGCCCGTCACTTCTCAGTATCAGTGAGTTTCTGAGAGGTGTAGACACATGGCTGTAAGTCTCCCTCTCATTCTTCTGAAGGAGGATGGCCCCTGCAGCCACATTGCTAGGATCAGCTTGGATAACAAAAGGCTCCTCGGGGTCAGGGTGCTTTAGGATCAGCTCCTTTGCGACCAACCTCTGTAGTGTTTCAAATGCCTCCTAGCATTCCATAGTCCACTGGAGGGACTGGATTGGTCATGGCTTAGCCACCGTACTTCCTGTCTTCAATAGGTCTGTGATCGGCAGGACTATTTTTGCAAATGAATGGATGAACTGCCTATAGAAATTTATGAATCCCAGAAAGCTCTGTAGCTGCTTGCAGGTACGAGGGAGTTGCCACTCCAAGATGGCTTTCACCTTTGTGGGGTCCATTTCCACCCCATCGCTTATCACTTGGTAATCCAGACACTCCAGGCGGATCTTGTGGAACTCACACTTGGACAACTTAGTGTATAGGTTTGCTGCCAGTAGTTTCTTAAGGACCTGGCAGACGAGCTTGACGTGTTCTTCCATCATCTCAGTGAAGATCAGGATGTCATCAAAGTAAACTAGGACCCCCTTATATAGGTGCTTTTGTAGCACTTCATTAATCAGTTGCATAAACACTTGGGGGGGGGGTTCCCTTGTAACCCAAACAGCATCACTTTGAACCGGAAGCTTCCAAGTGGGCAGTTGAATGCTATTTTCCACTCATCCCCATTTAATCCTCACCAGTAATGTGCCTCTCTCAGGTCTAGTTTGGTATTTAACCAGGTGTGCCAGCATGTCTTTCATCAGTGAGAGGGGTACATGTTTTCCACATATACTCCATTAATCCCTCTAAAGTCCACACATAATCTCATAGTCCTGACTTTTTTTTTTCTTAAACAAAACTGGGGCTGCCACTCAGGATTTTGCTGGTTGGATGAAGCCTCTGGCTAGGTTCTTGTTGATATACTGCCTCAGCTCCCCCATCTGCCCAGGAGTCATAGAGTACATTTTGGGCTTAGGTAGTTTTACCCCTGGTATGATTTTGATTGTGCAGTCTGTGGGGCTGTGTGGAGGCAGTATGTCGCACTCCTTTTCACTGAGCACCTCTGCCAGATCCTGGTATTCTCTGAGGATGATCTGGGTCCCCGGTGTTTGCTCCGATATTGCACTTGAGTATTCAGGCTATCACCTGTATTTCGCTGGAAGGGTGGCATGTCCTGGTTGTGCAGAGGAGGAACAGGGCCTCTCCCTAACCTCATCTTCATGTTTTTCCCTTCCAATCATATTGCTGGACCCCACTTGTCCAGCCAGTCCAGTCCTAAGATCACCACTTCAGTCATTTTTAGGACTATCACAAACTGAATCATCTTTCAGTGCTGGCCCATTTCTAGCCTCACTGGTTTGGTCAGGTGGGTAGCAGGAGTCCCCCCTATTAGCGAGCCATCAACCTGCTCAAATTTCATGGCCCTGGATAGCCGCTTCACTCGGATCCTCAGTTTCAATGACCAAATCATCATTTTAATGCATATTTTCCATCTCCAAGCTGTATAAACTTGAATGCTTAGTGGATATAAGCATATCTGGTGATGTGTACTTGTGTAATGAGGGAGGGAGTGGCCTAAGGAGATCAACACCCTATATCAAGGTGTGCATAATTATTAGGCAGCATCTTTTACTCAGACACAATGGGCCAAAAAAGAGATTTAACTGACTCTGAAAAGTCAAAAATTGTAAAAGGTCTTTCAGAGATGCAGCACTCTTGAAATTGCTAGGGTATTGGGGCGTGATCACAGAACTATTGAACATTTTGTTGCAAATAGTCAACAGGGTCACAAGAAATGTGTTGAGAAAAAAAGATGCACATTAACTACCAAAGATTTGAGAAGAATCAAATGTGAAGCTACCAGGAATCCATTATCCTCCAATGCTGTCATATTTCAGAACTGCAACCTACCTGGAGTGCCCAGAAGTACAAGTTCAGTGCTCAGAGACATGGCCAAGGTAAGGAAGGGTGAAACCTGATCACCGCTGAACCAGACACATAAGTTGAAACAGCAAGACTGGGCCAAAAAAAATCTGACGACAGATTTTTCAAAGGTTTAATGGACTGATGAGATGAGAATGATTCTTGACAGACCAGATGGATGGGCCTGTGACTGAGTCCACTGCGGCTCAGATGCCAGCAAGGTGAAGATGGGGTACTGGTATGGGCTGGTATTATCCAAGATATGCTAGTCAGACTTTTTCAGGTTGAAGATGGACTCAAAATCAACTCCCAAACCTACTGCCAGTTTTTAAAAGACACTTTCTTCAAGCAGTGGTACAGGAAAAAGTCTGCATCTTTCAAGAAGACCATGATTTTTATGCAGGACAATGCTCCAACCCATGCATCAAAGTACTCCACTGCATGGCTAAGATGAAAGACTAATGACATGGTCCACTTCCTCACCTGACCTACATCCTATTGAGAACTTAAACAGGAGATTTACAGTGAAGGAAAACAGTACAGCTCTCTGAACAGTAACTGGGAGGCTATGCTGCACAAACAGTTGATCGTCAACAGATCAAGAAACTGACAGAGTACATGAAGGCTTATGACTTTTGAAAAGAAGGCACTCACTCCACAGCCTCCCCTTCCAGATTAATGGCTACAGCATTCACCATCCTGGTTAGGTAGGCTGAGCCATGGCGATCCACATGAGCCGGTACCTGGGTCAGGAAGAAGGCCAGCTTGTCTGGGTTTCCGTTGAAGATAACTCCAATTGGAGGGGGATCCACTGGCGAAGGTAAAAGCACCCAATAGCCAGGGTGCCAACCAGGGGCTGGAGGGTAGGGTCACTGGTATGGTCCAGGACCCCCAGGGGTTTGCCATAGCCACCCTGCCAGGCTCACCAATTCAGCCAGCTGAGGAGGCAAACTGGCCGGTCAGGCTATTGCAGGTAAACTTGGCCTCCGACTGATGAGGTGGTCGGATTGCATAGGTCAGTCTCCACCAGTGGCTCCAGTTGGCACATCTCCTTCAGCCTCTCCACCATCTTCCCTGAGTCTTACATGTCCTCCCGGGGTGACTGGGTAGGCAGCCGGGGCTCAGGACCTTGGAGGGTTGGTTTAGGAGAGTTGGCTTGATGTTATGGTTCCGAGTAATGATCCCAACCAAGACAAAACTCTGAGACTAGAGCTCTTCTCAAAGATTCTCTTTATTGGGTACATCATATTGGCATGTTCAAATGTGGAGCCAACTCTAAAAATTTCCTGCGGTTCAGTATACAGTAGAACCTCTGGTAACAACCATAATTTGTTCCATAACTTTGGTCACAACCTGATTTGGTCATGACCCAAACCTAATTTTGGAAATTTGGTGCTTACAAAAAAAATGGCACAGAAGGGAAAATCAGCCGTAAAAAAAAAAAAAAAAGAATTTATGAATTTTTTGGTCAGAACCCGATTTGGTTATGGTCAGTAGCGTTTGTGACCAGAGGTTCTACTGTAATTAAGAGTAAATGATGCCATCCCCCCGCAAGTGTCATAGATCACATTGCCCAACTGGGTAAATGGCAGGCTCTTCAGGCACTCCCCTCCTTTCTTATTCAGCACTTGTTGAGATGATCTTTGTTCTACTAGCCTCTGCTTGTGTTATGTCTAGCTCATTGTAGAATAGCATTCCAAACTTCCTATCCTTCCCGATCTGTGTGGCAACTGAGAAACAGAAAAAAAATACCTTAGCCAGAGTCATTTTGAAAGTTGACACTAGTGCCTCAATATCATAGTTTAAAACATAAATATTAATACGTTAATTGCATATTTTAAACTTTATATTAAAATGTTCTGAGTAAAGGAAACAAATAAAAGCTACTCTTATAAAATGTGTTAAATGTGCTACTAAGGTGTGAAATTCCCAGTCTCCTGTTTTGTGCCAATGCAAAGTGACCACAAATTATAATCAGTAGAGACAATGTATTATGGCTTGCTAAAAGCTCCCTTGGAGACAGGAACCTATGCCTTGGGAAAAACCACTATGAGTAAGAAAGGAACATCCATCCAAGGTGAAAATATAAGTAATCAAGATAAAATAGTCGTTGTTAGACAGGAATTGTCAAGATGACCCTTTAAAGTGTAAAATAACTTGGAGAATGGCTTAGGAGAATAAAGGGGAGTTGGGAGGGCTTCTTAGGCATGGCGTGCATTGGATAGGAGTATAAAATGTATAGCTTGAAAACTGCTTTTTGCGCTCTTTGAACTCAATCTGTTTGGGAAGGGTATGCGGTTTCTGCATTAAACCTTTGATTTTATGAACCAGACTTGTCGCCTGTTGATTTCAAATGCCTAGTTATCTGAGACCTAGCTTCCCATTGCGGGCTCCAAGCCAAACTAAATTAACAATTCTGGTCTACAAAATCAAAAAAGAAAAAAAAAGAAAAAAAGAGAGTCAACAATTGAGGCCCAGGACCAGGTAACCCAATGCACTGGCCGCGGTAACAAAACTTTTGCCCCAAAAGAGGGAAACACACAATTGTACCTGGGTGGTCAGGAGAGCAATTATCGGACGTTCTGCAATAACGGCAATGTGTGTGAGTGTTGGACTGTGTTCTGGGAACACTGGTGAATCCAAAGTGAGTGCGGACCTGAAATGTTGTGTTTCCTTACTTACGCGAGGGAGAAGACCAGCCCGAAGGGAAGCGAACTGGTATTGTGGATTTTGAGTGGCCGTTAAATCAAGAATCTCAAGGAACCATAATCAGGGAAACTCTCAAGAGGATGGGCAATTGTTGTAGTTGTTGTAAACCTAAAGAAAAAAATTAACTATAAAACTAACCAACCGGGAGGTAGGAATCCCTTCTGATAGTCCTTTGGAACAGCTATTAAGTCAATGGGATGATGAAAATTTGACAGCATGGATTTATAAATTAACAAGTAGAATGTTAACTTTGTGCCAAAAGGAATGGCCTCAATACATAATAAGTCCATCTGACTATCATTGGGGCCCCTTAGGAGAACCAGACAAGCATTGGATAGGGAAACTGGAACATTATATGATGCAGTTTGGATCTTTAAAAATAGGCCAGCGTCTGCTGAGAGATTCAAGATAGAGAAGAGTTTGGATCTTTAAAAATAAGCCAGCGCCTGCTGGGAGATACAAGGTAGAATCGGAAGGGACAGAACATCCCTAGGGCAAAGACAGGTAGTAACAATCCAATGTTTGAGGAGAAAGAACAATGGATGTAACTTTGAGTAAAAGTGAGAAGTTCACTAAAACAATTAGGAAGAATCCCAAACTGTAAATAGACCCGACTAGTCCTTTAGAGAAAAATACTTAGAGGTTGGGGAAGCCCTTCCATACAGTAAGATGATTCAGAAGTTGGGACTGACCAAAGAAGATATGGTTAGTTTATGCTGTTATGTGTGGTAGGAAGACCCAGGAGTAGACGAAAAGAAATACTGCAGTGTTATAAAGATTCTACTTTAAAGATTTATTGTTCTTCCCACCACGGGTTTAGCAGGTAATAAAAAGTAAAACCTGCCTAAAAGGGAAGACTCAGTTAATTTGACTCAATCAATTTGATGTGATTTCTGTTAAAAAAAAATTCTTAGATGTGCATTGTTGAGGAATGTGCAGAGCAACCCTTGAGAAACAAGAGTGTGCGCACAAAAATGATTGAGAGTAGTATATGAATAAGTACAGTCACCACACAGATACACTGAGTTGTGTATCTGAGTTGAAACAAGTTATTTCAACTTGTGGTTGAAATAAAACATAGTCCAATAAACAGTCCAGGTCACAGACGTATAAATCAGTCTGGTCACAACCATAATTCGTTCCTTAACTTTGGTCGCAACCTGATTTGGTCATGACCCGAACCTAATTTTGGAAATTTGGCACTTACAAAAAAAATGGCACAGAAGGGGAAATCAGCCATAAAAAAAAAAAATCACCACAATTGTTCTTACTTGGTATTATAACTGGACTAAATGCAACAGAGGCTAAACTGATGTTGAATTTTGTTACTGCAGCAAGACTTTTGATAGCGCAACATTGGAAGAAAGAGGATTTGCCATCAATAGCAGAATGGACAATTAAAGTTATGAACTTTGCAGAAATGGCAAAGATCTCAGCATACCTGAAGGATAAGACTCAAGAGAAATATTATAAAGAATGGAAACAATGGATTGAATATATTCAAAAAAAATATGGGACTAAGAAATTGGAAATAGCTTTTGGATAACTACAGTATTCCATTGAATGGTTTAAGAGTTTTACAGATTAGATTAGTTACGGATTTTAGAATTATTTTGGATTTAAAGATAAGTGTGTAATTTTATATTATGTGTGTTTCGGGAAGTCAGGGGGGTATATTGTAAAAACTTTTATAAAACTTTTTCAATTAAAAAAAAGAAATGCAACAGATCTGGCACTTCTTGATCTGTAGAACACAAATTTGAATACAAAATAAAAAATAAGGACAAGCTAGATCAATGCCATTTCTATATTTCAGAAGTATTTTTAAAGAGTTCTTACAGAATTTCTAAAAACAAAAACTATGCATCACATGCACTAACATGGGTGAATTCTCACAAGAGATATACAGTACCTGCAGATCTTTCTATTGCATACATTGCGATGGACTTTTCTTGTTGTGGTTTGTGAAATCAGGTATTGATGGCATACATTCAAATATAATCTGTACAGAGAATAGAATAACAGGCTGAGCTCTAAGCAAATTCTGCATACAGATTCTTGCTACTGTTTGCAGTATGCAGTATGCTAGGCAAAGGGCTCTAATCCAAGATTTTAGGTCAAAAGGGGTTCCTGTGACATTAAAGTTACCTTGCTCACAGAAAATTTTCATACACACCTTCAGTCCTTGTCCTGAATGGTGTCAGTCTAGGATAATGACAAGATGTAAACTGGGAGAAGACAAACAAGGTGGCCCCAGGCAGGCCAAGGTGACCGTTGACTTAACATATTCCATTATTAATGCAGACTTCAGTCGTATGTAATAGACACTGACATATTTTGGTGAACAAGAGCAGTTGTGAATCAAGGTATGGATATTGATTTATACATGGTTACTTCTCTTAGCCAAGCACTTTGCAGAATTGCACAATGAATGCACAGATTTATGTTCATCAGAATAGAAAAAGCAAATTCTTCCATATAGGCTGGCGGTGAGATATAGTGATGAGTCTAACATTGACGGAAACACAATCCAACCTTCTAGGAAGCAATTGTGATAGGAAACAAAAGAGAAATAAATAAATAAGTAAAATACTGACTGTAGAGGTCATAGTGTCAACTGATAAACTAAAGACCACAGAAAGCTAAGGACCACTTCCTACATGAAAAATACTCCTACTCCCAGGATGCCTCTTATATGAAGGCATCTTTGAAAAGAAGATCAGAGAAGGATGCATATTAACATCAGACTTGATGGTAGAGAAAAATGAACCACCAAGTCACATGGGCAAAGTACTTAAGCAACTACATTCAATCTTCAAAGAGACTTGTAGTGCAATAATCTATTATGCATAGTAAGTCTAATACTGTTTTCTTTACATGGAATCAAGTGTACCAACCCAAGATGTTAAAAAAAGTCCAGGATGCAGATGATGGAGGTATTTATTCTTGTGAACCTTGATAAAAAATAGAATAGAATAGAATAGAATAGAATAGAATAGAATAGAATAGAATAGAATAGAATAGAATAGAATAGAATAGAATAGAATGGAATAGAATTGTAAGGGACTTTGGAGGTCTTCTAGTCCAACCCCCTGCTTAGGCAGGAAACCCTACACCAGACAAATGGTTATCCAATCAAACTGGTTATATTGTCAAATAACTAATATTTACTTATTAGCATGCAAACCTCATCCTTATTGTCCCTGCTTCCTTTTATCTCCTGGAGAGGTGTTAACATATCTGAATATAAAAATTCTTTTCCTATATCTTATGATTGAATTGAAGAGATCAATTAGAAGTTTTAAACTACTTCTAAAAATCTGTATTTCCATGAATTTGTCATAGTCTCATACAAGCCTTACAATAATATCTTTAAAATGTATTATGTCAAAGTAGGCACATATATTGTTGGCTGGGACGTGCTGCGAGTTGAAGTCCAAACATTTGTAAAGTTGACAAACACTGTTCTAAATTTTAGCGTTTAAAATATTGAGTATTGCAGCTACTGGAAATATGACCCATCATTTGGACATCTGTGCCTATAAAAGTCTTTACTTTCTACAATGGTGTAAATCCCGATTTTTGCCTTTTCCACCCCCTCATTTAACATATTTCCAGATTTTCTTTTACTGGGCTATCTAATTTATTTGTTCCAAATCCACTCCCCCACCCTGTAAATATACTGAATCATAGCCTTATTAAAAAAGCTAAGACTTCACTGCTTCCTGCAATTCAAATTCTAATAGTTCTGAAAAAACTTATGTAAACTATCCAAGTCTAATAGATGAGTAACAATAAGATAAATGAATAGAAAGAGATGAGAAAGAAAGAAAGAAAGAAAGAAAGAAAGAAAGAAGGAAGGAAGGAAGAAAGAAAGAAAGAAAGAAAGAAAGAAAG
>JANHFM010004498.1:84666-95552 GCA_032468115.1 Grayia smithii
ACCCTATTCTATTCTATTCTATTCTATTTAATACAGTGGTGAAATCCTCCTCTGATCGCCACCAGTTTGCTGACTGCACATGCGTGCCGCGTACCAAAAACATGCTGTGCGTGCATGTACCGTGCACACCAAATGCACGCTTTGCGCAGAAAAAGAAGATTTCCCTAGGTAAGTAGAAAAGCAAGGGGGGGAACAGCTGTGCCGCGTGATTTAGCTTCACTAGAAAGCAGGATTTCCTGCTTTCTAGCGAAGCTAAACTGTGTGGCATAGCTGATCATCGGAAATACAAACGAATCGGTAACCTTTTTTTAAACTACCGGTTAGCCCGAACCGGTAGTTTTTATCATTCCAGTTTGCCCGAACTGGAGCGAACTGGTAGCATTTCACCCCTGATTTAATACCATACATACATAAATACATCAAACCATTGTCCAATGATTTATTTGGAGATTAGTTTATGACAACAAATCTCCGTATGATCTCTGAACAGTTAAATTTGATGTATTTTGTATGTCATAGACAGGAGGTGCACCTGAAAAATTTGTGCTCATTGCTTTTTTTCTTTTATAAAGTTTAAATCTAATTTCCTTGCTTTCTCACTCCAAACTTTGAAAGCCATTAGCCAGAGATCCTAATCCAACTTTCCTAACTTTATGCTCTGCAGAAATTTTGGCACCATTACAGCTCTTAGTGGGGTTGATTGTGGAGTCCTATATTAAAACAGGAGGAAGTGATTGATATAGCAGACAAGAATATTATTTTAACATAAAAGAACAGATTCAGAAAATCTTTAATATCATTCAACTAAAATTAAGCCAGGTGCCCTCTTGTGATTGCATTTATAATGACATTATCCACTCAGTAATCTGATGTTGTGGGGCAACTTAACCAGGCAGCTCCTGTTCTACTTCTGAAGAATATATTTTTTTTTTGTGGGGATTAATGATGGTAGAATAAATATATGTTTGAAAAAAGTGCACTGATTTTTGAATCTCTTTATTGATACCGCACTACTGAATATAATCTGGAGTAACAGTAATATAATCTGCAGAAATAAAGAGTAAAAATGTTTTTATTCTGTAAATTAATATCCAACACTTGGTAGTAATAGAGTAAGATCTCCCTCTCCCTCTAAAAAATCTGTTAAATAAATTCATTTTCTCTTTGCTAGCTTCCTGCAAATAACCTTAAAAGTGTCCCTCAGTAGTCCTTGCTATGTTATTGTTCAGAGCAGCTCTTTAAACAGCCAAGACTTGAACAAAGCAAAGGAAAAGTAAACCCCCCCTTCCATCAGAAAGCCCCTAAAGCTATGGCATTTCTGATTTGTGCCATAAAACCCCGTCCCCAATTTTCATAAGTACCTTCTTTGGATCCAGCTGGGTCATAGAAATTTAAATGCCACTGTTTCAAGGGAAAAGTGTATGTCATCCAACAAAAGATTTATCTCTGTTACTACAGTCTCATCCCTCTCTGAATATATGAACAAGCTGCTTTTAAGTCTGTATCATCATCATCATTATTATCATCATCATCTTGTTGCTGCTGCTGCTGCTGCTATTGTTCTTCAATGGATTTTTCTCATTCCTAAAGCAAGTTGGTAAAAGCCACACACACATATATATATGCCCCCTAAGGAAAGAATTCTATTCTTGACTTTTAAAACAACTATATTTTTCTTTCAAGGAGTTCCATCCCTTAAGGCGCCTGAAAACTGTAATTGCACATTAAGAGAAGGTTGCAAAAGAAACATCAGGATGAAACATCCAGAAGAGCAAATACAGGTAAAGCATTCAACAACAATCACCTGAGCTTGTAACTTGCATCTTTAATACATGCATTCCCCCGCCTTCTTCCTTTCTTTGTTCCCTCAGTCAGGGACCACAGTCTCAAAGAATCAGTGTGCCTAACAGCAAAATAAGCCACATGACAGGCTCAAAAGCAGCCAGCACAACTGTCTGTGATGCCTGCCAATGAACCAGATGCCGCCACATATTGGCATCTGGGATCTGGAATATCAAGCCTGTTCTCCCTGGTTTGGCCGGGTATTCTGATCCAGACTGCTGAAGGAGACAAAAGACAAAAGAAAGAAAATAGAAAGGGTGAGAAGGAGAAATCACCTAAAGATTTCTTGGAACTGACTTATATGTGCTCCTATTTCTTCTTTGCTCATCTATAACATCTAACAGTGTTCATGAAAAACAAACAGAGGGCCAAACTGACAACTCTTCAGAAATCAGAAGCATTCGTTTACCACAGTCGATCTTCATAAACTACAAGTCTTCAAAGCTGAAGATTATTCTCTTCTAGTATTGATCTGTCAAGAAGAGAGGACCAGGCATCAGGGTCTGTTATGTGAACTTCATGATGAAATCCTAAACATACAGTGAAGGATGTAAACACTGTGGAGTTTGGTGAATATATAGCACATCTAAATAAATATAACTGCCTGTTTCAAGGAAATCTATTCCTTTCTAATGGCTGTCACATTTGTACTTCCTGGCAATGAATAACAATTCCCTTAGCATTGGCTTCTAAAGTAAAGTTGATTACTGTATGTGACTTTTCTCTGTTATTTTTAACCAGGCCAGATATGGTGACCTCAGCCCAGTGTTTGTTGAATGTCAACCATTTTGCATGATAGAGGAGTGACATTAGTGCTCCTCCAGTCCCTAATATGACTAAAATATGAGAATATATAAGTGCTCCAGGCAGAGTCTTGTATAACCATCAATGCAGCTTTAAAAAAAAATAACACAAGCCTTATTTATTTATCCAAGGTGTTTTTTTTTAATGAACCCAGATGACCATAGGCCAATTACCTTTTAGCCTCAATTCCCTCGCCAGGTCATTTTGAGGATAAAATAGAAAGGGGGATAATTATTGTCTTCACAAATTAAAATAGGCCTCTGCTGATTAAAAATCTGAAATGAATAACTCAGTTCTTTAGTTTAGCCCATGGAGAGCCACTTTTTGAAAGCATTCAGAAATCTCATTGGTCTCTTATTTTACTATTTCAGAGATTGCATGGAATATAAAATGACTTCCTCTGAGCAGTCAGAAGTTCTAGGGTGAAGTATTTCCCGGTATTTGGCCAATAATGGAAACATTTGCATTTATAGATAGGTTAAGCATAAATCAATTGTCCCCCATCTGATTCCTAGGGAAGTGGCCAAACACTTATGATCCTAGGGAACCAATTTCTGCATAGGTTCCTGCCCCAATACTTTAAACCTCAAGCATTCTGATATTTCCACGTACAGAAGCAGAAAAATGAAAAATTCATCTATCTTAGCATCTTCCTTTTAAGTGATGTTTTAGGGGGAGGTGTTTGTGGCTTACATGAGCATCATCCCAATTATTGTGGCTTGTATAAAATCCAATCTGTTAGTATTATGGCTTCATTATGGGCTGGAATAAAAGGAGAACTGATCCAGTGTCACATCTTATAAGGAGAACACGTGGCAATCAAAACTCGGAGGAAATAGGCAAATAAATCTCAATCTTCTTTTCTTATCATTGACTGTAATTTGGGGACTCTGCAGAAAGTTTTGTGATGATATCTTTTCCTCCCAAGAGAGACAGCAATATTTGTTACAGATCATATCTGAAGACATAATATGATCAGGAATGTACTGGTAAGAATATAAAGTGATGGATAAAATAATTCGCAAGTGCAATATAAATGAGAAACAGAAATAGCTGATGTTCAGAAGGGCAGCTTTTTATTCTTACTCTGTGAAACCTTGCTGGACAAAATGATGAGCTAAACAGTTTCCTGCATATTAGCGCCTATAATTTAATTAATTTGCCTTTCCATCATATTTGGGGAAGAAAATTGCTCAGAATTTTGCATAGTGCCAAGGCAAGACTATTCAGAAATACGCCGCTTATTAACCCCCAGTCAAATTAGAAAGAGGTTTTGCATTGCCGGTTTTTTGAAAGAGCCTCTGACCATCACGACATCTGTTGTTTTCTTGGCCAGCCCTCCCCTAATTCAGTTTTCAGCTTCCCTAGCCAGATCATTTGCCAGCTGGCCAATGTGGTTTATTTCCCCCAGAAGGGCTTTTCCCAGATCAGCCAAACCCAGGATCTGGGGTTTACAGCTGCAAAAGAATCAGGGTGATTGTCCCTCCTCTGCATCTTTCAATTGATGCCCAGTATAAGGCTATATCATCTCACAAGCAGAAACGCTTTAATTCTCACTGGGCATTATGCTTGCCAAGAAGACGGAGGTACAGCTGTCATTGGAGAATTTTTGCCTGTGGTTCCCAACAGCTGGAGCACTGCCTTAAGTGTCACCCAGTAGCAGAACCTGGTCCTCTAAAACAAGTTTCTGTCTCCTCCGTTTTGCATCAGCACTTGCTTGTCCAGCAGCAAGGACACAGGGGCACAATTCGTCTTGCACTGCACAAAATAATGCAATGCTTCTCGACCTCACTTTAACCTCCTGCCTTTCAGAGAAGTGTCTCTGAATTATATTTGTCTTGTATCAAAACTTATTCCTGTTTTGTGACTTCTCACCCACAGCTACCCTGATAGCTGTGGTTGCAGGTGTTTATCATTTTACCAAAATGCTTGTCAGAGAGCTGGCTTTGGCCTCTTTCCCAATTCCAGCACTCCTGGGTGTGTTGGGGTACAAAAAAAAAGGCTCCCTCAAAATGAGTTCAGCTACTAGTGGCCATATGGATGGTTTGTTCATAGCAGTGGTCCAGAAATGATTTGTCATTGCCTTTCTGTGAAATATCTTTTTGAATTCTCGATCTAGTTTATAGTTCTTACAGACTTAGGAGTTCCTATTGATCTCCCATTCAAATGTTAGCCAGAAATTAGCTAAGGTTAACTAGGGACTGTCCATGCAGGGCTAATTGTTCCTGGAATTCCCAAGATGTGTGGCCATTGCCTGGCATGGACATTTAAAAGTTGAACTATGGGGAAAGATACCATTCTGTTTTTCTCTGCAAATGTACACATACTCAGCACTGAGGCTTGACTACACTTGCTTTAATGCATCCAGTTGAGCCTATGTACCAAGTTGATATAAAGTGTCAAGAAACATTTCACTCTTTTGAACTTCTCCCACGGTTTCCATCTGTTACCAGGCAGCAGAGAAGGTGATCAACTAAGGCATTTGTAGGAAGTGGAAGAAAAGCTGTTTTTCTGGGAAGCAGAGTTGTTGTTGTTTTTTTCTTTACAAGCCGGCCCCCCCTCCCCGGTATGTGAAAGGATTTAGGGTGTTAAGTATTAGTGTACTTCAGACTCTGAGACTGATAGGTTGTATTGGATTTTGTTGCTTCCTTTCTCCTCTTGGAAATGTACATACTTCAGAATTGTGAGAAAATGAGCCTAAAATGTTTCTCACTTAGATTACAAGCATTTCCTGATTAAATATTCTCCACCACCTCCATCTAAACAGCAGGATTCAACTGATATTTGAACTTCTTCTCACAAGGCATTGAGGGCTTTGAAAGCAAATAAGTGCTCATTTTATTACTTAAATCACTATCATAAATCTTATCAAAGAGGAAGTTGCTGTTTCTTCAGCTTCCCCTTCAGTGTCCTTGAGAAAACAAATGACACGACAATTACAAGAAATTGCAATTGGTAATACTTCCCATGCCTTTGGCTCTTGTTTAGTCTACATCACTTTTTTGCACATGAATTTGATGGTCAGGTCCACTTTGTTACAGTAGTTGCCCTCCAGGTTTTCTTTGCCCAGGATTCTTAAATGCTTTATTTATAGAGTTATTTGCAAATAATGCCTTGCAGTTCTAATTCCATTCACTTAGGCAGAGGATCCTGCATTTTTCCATTCCCTCCTTCCAAATGCTAATGGCGGATTCCTACTCAGTCTTTTATTTTTCTTGACTGCGTCCTTAGGTTTTCCTTCCAAAAGATTTTGAATGGTTATACAAGAAAGTAAGCCACCCAGAGGCATTGACTGAGCTGGGTAGCTATAGAAATTGAATGAATGAATGAGCTAAATAAATAAATAAACAATAAATTAATTAATTAATTAATTAATTTACTTTAGGTTAGGTTAGGTTAGGTTAGATGGGGGCATCTCTCAACTGAATCCTGAAACTCAAACATATGCATTTTTTTAGATCGTTGAAATCTCATTTTGACTAATATGAGTGATCTTACTTAGTTATTTGGTGTAGTTTGCTTAGCTCTTACCCAAAAGCATTGGGAAAGATTCCTCTACTATAGGGGTTCTATGAACCTATGGCTCTCTCCCTGTTGTACAAGATTTCTGCTTTATTTTCACTTGTGAAAATAAGTGCACTATTAACATTGTCCTTTTGATATATATCGGAAATAAGTTGGATCATCACAACATTTATACTTCAGTAAAATAAATATGAAAATTAGATATTTTTTTTCATAGTGAAAGAATGATGCAGTGTCATTTTGAGTAGAGGAGTACAATCTGTTTCTGTGCATTTCCAGTCTACTTTTTCATACAGATAGAAGGCTGCAAGATAGCCATTCTATAAAAGAAGAATGAGACTACCCCTGTTCCATTGTCAATACCAAAGTGGAAAAGTCATGGAAGAATTCTTGCTTCCTTCTGAAGACAAGGAAAGTTGAGGCTAGGAGAGGAGAGTGCTAGTCTTCTAAAATCCCCTTCTTTGCTCTACACTCTATAGTTGATTGGCTGCATAAACTCCAAAAGCCTACATTTCCCCATCCTTGTAAGCCACTTTAGCAAATTGCTTCTGACAAAGATTTTTAAGATTCTATTCCAAACCAAATTTAAGTTACCAATTCCAGATGATTTGTGGAATAAACTTTATGCACAGATTTCACATTAACACTTCCTCAGATTATCCCACTAAAGTTATCATGCTACAAATATTTTACATCATAATTAAAATTTACCAATAAGTTATACATGATACCCTCTCCATCAACTTTTCCCCAAAAAATTATTCTCTTTATTTTTAGTTTCTAGAAATTTTGTTCGCTAGCAGAGAGGAGTTTTTTGAAGTCCCACCAAAACAGAGAAACCTTATTTTTCCTTGGAAGACATGTATATGTTTACAGACACTTTGCAAGGTGCAGTAAGCTTTGACAACGTAGTTAGATCACTTATAAATCCTATCGTGAGTTACCAGCTGAGACCATTATGAAGACAGACATTGGGTAATATCCGAGGCTAAGAAATGGGCCTCTGCCTATGCAATGAAGCTTCTGTCCCTTCCCACCCTGTATATTCCTCTCCTTTTGTTCCAGGGATATCCCATCTTCCACAGCAGGTTTCAAGAGTGAGCAAAGAGGCATCAATTTCCCCAGCACATAGCATATCTTTGGATATGGTGCTATTCTCCCCTCTGCTGTCTTAGTCATTTGTTTTCATTCATTTATTCTTTTTACAGGGAGAGGAAAAAATGGTTAATTAACTGCTTCAGAATTGACACGTACAGTAATCTTAAAAATCTCTGCTAGAAGGACATATATACCAATAGCCTACTCCTTCTACTTGCTTTGGGACTGTAATTCCCAACATCCCCAGAAAGATCAAAACTGCAACAATAAAGAATGGCTAGAGGTTCATGGTCACAACTGGAAGTTTTCTTTTCTTCCAAAACCATCACACGGCCACTGCTGGAAGGAAGCTCTGCATTTCTCTCAGCTTCAGAAATTTCCTCACCTCTCAGCACAGGAAGTTGTTGTCGCAGCTCACCTGAGGGAGTTCCTGTTATGTAGCAGTGGAAGAGTTTTGTTCAAATGAAGTTTTGGAGAATGATGTAATATCAGATAGCCCTCCATAATAGTAATTCTTTTGGTGACCTGGTTACAGCCTACAGTGTTATTACAGTCCCGTGGTTTGTGTTTTTATCACAACGGGTGGAGGTGGGGGAAAACAGGAGCAGGATAATTTCAAAAGGAACAAAACAGAGCTTCCAGATTTCCTTTGGATCAATGAAGTCTTTTCCTTTTTCCACTTTATAGTAGCACCAGTTCTAGCTTCCAACAGATGTAACCTGTCAGATGCACACAGGGAATGGCCTGTAAAAATCTTAGCTTCCAGCATGAACTAGGAAGAATAGCAGGAATTACTAAAAAAAACCTAAATATTTCTTTACCAAAGAAATTTACCCTTTGGTCTCCAGATAAAATTAAGGGAAACAAACAGGCCAGAGACTGTACTATACGTTAGTGTATAGGCACCCTATAACTGACCAGATTGTGTACATTTACATAAAAGAATACTGGTGTTTATAACTTTCAGATCATCTTATTCTTTTTGCTATATGTCCCATTAGGGAATTGCCAACTTGATCAATATTCCTGGAAATGGTTTAACTCTTCTTAAACTTTGGGGACTTTGCCTTCATTTTAAGTAAAAAGTTCTTCATTTCTACAGTTGAAGATAAAATTTTTACTCCTTCTCCTGTAATCCTGAAACAGCAGTCTTCCTTAAATTTCTTGGGAGATAACCCATGTTAAGCTCTCTGGGAAGTATTTCAGAGACATGTAGACCGTTCACAAGCGATAACAAGTGGGAAAGGCATAGTGTCAGATGCAAATAGAGCGAAGGGTTGCCAGTGTTAGGATGAATTTAAGGAAGTAACAAGGCACATGTTTGTATGGTAGTTTAATATATGCTTTTAGAGCATAATATCTTAATGAGTCATCCTAAAGTAGTTATTACAGAAGATTTTTACATGTACTAACAAATGACCTTTTAAAAGAGCAAGCCTTTATTTTAAGTACATATTAACTTTAGGTTGTCTTATTCTCAATTTTTGGAATCTGTGTTTCCATTTGACAAAATTATCAACAAATTAAAGACCAACAGCCCAATCACCATTATTCCAATTGTATCAGAAGTCAGCTTCTTGGCAAATATATTAAGAAAACAATATCCATTAAAAGCATAAACAATCCCTTGTAGACATCTCATCCATCCCTTTTCAGTTTGGCTTGTTCATGGCACGTACAATGGAATTCCAATTGTGAAGCACCAGTGCTTGTGAAAGGTTTCCAAATATTCTTTCTGATAGAGCACTTTAATATAAAACTCCCAAATTTTCTCAGAACAGTTGTTTGAAGACTCTCCTCCTTAGGAGGGATTCACAATGATAAAACACATAAAATAATGTTTCTAAATGAAGAAACAAGGTTGTAACAAAATTGAGAAGCTAAAACATTTTCAGAATTCACATAGGCAAATAAAAACACATGTGCATGTAAGTGGAATTCTGCAAACTTGAACATTTCCCATGTAAACAGAAAAAAACCTGCCTACTGTAAAAATATTAGAGTTATATGAAAGCATGATTTTCCATACAATAAATGCTAGCTTTCCATATAGCCATATATCCATACATCCATACATTTTTCTGCATTCTATTTTCTTGAACCATTTAAATTACTAAAGTAATCATTATCGGGATGAGATATTTTTGATCTTGTAGTTATTTAAAACTTGAGGTTAAAATTAGTGCTTTAAAACAAACATTGCATTGCAACCAAGAAGCGCAAAATAGCAATAGCTAGATTACATTTTTCCATCCTTTAAGAGATGATACTTAACCATTTTGGAATTACATTGTGTGATACTAGCTTTCATTCTCCTGCCATCCCCCTCTCTAAATTAGACATATTAAATGTCAAGTTTTGCAGAAGCACCATAATATTTTATTTAGCATATGTTATTGATAAGTTATTTTTCTCCCTGTTTTCCAGTCTACTTAAATTCAACTGTGCCAAGGCTACCGAAGTATAAAAAAAGGAGCTCTATTCAACTGGCATAGACAATAGACATTGGAATGTACAACAAAAATTCCACAACTCATCATTTAAAATAAAACAAAATACAAGGAGTCCATTCTTATTTGCATAATTCCCCACCAACACCAGAGCTAGATGTGATTTCAGTCATAGGGCTACTGCCAAAAACGGTGCCACATTTTTTCCATCCAGATTCCCATGATTTAAAATGGGGGTAAGGAAATATATGACATGCAATGGTAACCGTTTGTAATGCCCTGCAATTAGCACTGCACATGATTCCAACACAAAAGAAGAATTGAAGTCAATCCCTAGCAGTGTGAACCACACCTTTCTTTTGTCCAGTCAAGCTTAAGCACTTCATATGGTGTTTGGATTCCAATTTCCAATTTATTCATTCTGGTCTGGAAACATCTAAAATCTTCATAATGGCAGCAAGCCAAGAGTATTGTCTGTTGGAAGTCTGCAGCCTAAGCATAGACAACTTGTACAGTTTTTCACTTAGCTAATTCGGTCCAATCAATGGTGGCAAAAAAAGGGTGTGCTTTGATGTCTTCAACTCCAGCAATTCCAGTGCCAAGACGTTCCACAGAATTGAATTGCAAAAGCTGAAAAGGAAAGAACACACCAATCAACCCAAGCTTTTCTGGTTATAGCTCATCAGCATAGAGGATTGCAACCTCTGGAGTTAATGCCTACATTTCAATAATATTTATAATAAATTTAACTTTTTTTTCATATGGCTATTACAAAACACATTTTTAAAAATGGGAAAAGATCAGGATAGTGGCCTCTCATAGTTATAACCCTAGTTTTATCATATAGTTGGCCATCCTCTTTTCTCTAAGACATTTATCATTACTACATTATTGCAATATAGCAGCCTGTTTGTTGGAACCTGTTTTTACATATCAGTTACTTTGGAAATTTATGTATGTATTTATTTGTTTGTTTGTTTGTTTGTTTGTTTTAATTTATATGCTGCCCAACTCCCAAAGGACTCCGGGCAGCTCACAAGAAAAATACAATAGTATAATACAGTGTAAAAAATTTAAAAACAAGTTTAAAACAATAAAAATAACAAGAACACTCATATCTCGTCTGGGGCCGCATCTCGCTGGATCACAACAGCGAGATCAACAGCC
>JANHFM010004498.1:95652-111823 GCA_032468115.1 Grayia smithii
GGAAGGCCAGTAGGGTGGAGGTAGTCCAGACTTCGGGAGGTAGTTGGTTCCAGAGAGCCGGAGCAGCCACAGAGAAGCCCCTTTCCCGTGGGCCCGCCAGCTGACATTGTTTAGCTGACGGAACCCGGAAATGTGGATTAGGAGGATGATTTTGGTATATTTTAGAACATGTTCTCTTCCATCTTTCACAACAATTCTACAATTACTAATCTTGGAGCTAATTACATCACCTGACATTATGTGGGGAACAAGCCAACGGAACACAGCAGCATATGATCAACCATATTGAAATGGTTTCCATGCTACTGACCAACTTAAATATCTGTGTTAAATATCTGAGACTGAAAGACAAAAACAAAAACAAATGTTGTACTGTTAACTTCTATTTCTTCAAAACTGGTTCTCTTTTAGAGCTTTTATAAATAAGTACCAAATGTAGCCTGATGTTATGGTTGATTTCCCTTGCTTACATGAGGGTAAGCAATGCCAATGCTATAGAAGAGTGTAAATTATCGGAACTGTACAACAAACATGAATAACAGCCTTTGAAACATCTGGCAGAGGTCAAGACAGTAAACTGAAGCAACTGATTCTATTATTGAAATGTAATTGGATTTATTTATTTCACTCTCTGAGCAATCTTCTCCTAAAGAACTCAACAAAGCCTATGTAGTGCTACAAATGCCCTCACCTAGGAAACATAGTTTAAGGCAATTACCTCCCTGATAGCCATTATATATAGGAAGTAATGGGGCTGTCTGCATAAATTTTATAGGAAGGTAAATGCTCTTTCCTGTAGAGAAATCCACACAAATTCTGTTCTCTTCTTCTATCACAGGTATTATTCCTTTTATATTAAAAAAAATCTGTAAAAATGTTTTAAAATATCAGCATCCAATCACCAATTTTCTTTTGTCAATATCATATTCATCCAAAACACAATTGGTTATTCTATTCTGTCAAGGTTACTCTTTACAGAACCCTTTCCTAACCTGTCAAGATGGATATGTTGATGTAAGAAAGTTCCAGATTCATAAAGCATGTCTTCTGAAGAATCACCTATCCTAAGTATAATCTGATCAGTCCAAATTTTCAGATTCATAAACTGAAGACTTTGCAGTCTGAATCTCAGCCTGCAACAAGAATTAGCTGATGAGAACACCCCTAAATCAGCTGATTAAGAATATAGTCCAAGTCCCAAGCCCAGCAACATGTTGCAAATTAAGAGACAGCAGAGGAAGTCAAGTGTTGTGTTTGAAAGAAAGAAACATTGACTATTAGTCAAACTGAGAGATAGTTTCTAGAGGTGGCTATTTGAGGCAACCTTATCTTCTACCTGTGACTCTGACTATATGTTGTTGTTGGATTAATTGTTATTTTACATCAGAAAAAGACTATACTTGAATCTTCCTGAACTTGAGATATCTCTCTGGACTCTTTTGTAAGCTCTTGTGAATATTTTCTACACAGAAACCTTTGAGTTTACAATATGCTTCATGTTATTTTGGTGAAAGATTTACAATTGCAACTTATCTTGAATTTGTTATCTGAAGCTGTGTGTATGTTTAATTGGCAATAAAGAATATTTCATAGACTTCTCTAAACAGTATAACAAATCTGCAAGATGATTTGACAAGAAAGGACTGGCCATATCCTTGCTATTTCTCACGTTCCCTAAGCAACTGCCTAGGTTGCAAATTGTGATCATGTGACTGCAGGACGCTACAACCAATCATAAATGTGAGCCAATTGCCAAGCACCCAAATTGTGATGACTATGGGGCTGGCACAATCACCATAAGTAGAAGTACAGATCAAAATTCCTTTTCCCCAAGGCCATCATAACTTTGTCATTAAACCAATGGTTATAAATCAAGGACTACCTATACTGACTGACATTAATTTTACAATATCTGCATGTTATCCCGATCTCTAAACATAATTATATCTGGTCACCTATTATACAGTATATTTAAGTAGACCAGTAAGTAACTTTATTCTTGTGGCTTTCCTGTCGTATTTAGATTTGTTTAGACTAAACCTGATTACATGTGAAACTTAAGCTGTACTGGATCTTTGCACTTCGCTTGTAAGGCCTAGACTACTGAAATATAATGTTTTTAAGTTCATAGAGAATACATGAGTTTTTAATTAGAACACTAGAAATTTATCTAAGTAAATATGTAATAAAAGTAAAATATGAAAACTTTACTTGTCACAGCTCATTAAAGCGGGCAGAATTAAAGTATTTCAGATAAAATATTGGCTGTTATATAAATGTAGTGAGGAAGGTAGAGCATGGCTTTTGGAATTCTTTTCTTTACCAAAAATAGATATAGGAGGCATCTGTATTTAATTTTATAAGTAACATGTTGCATCTATTTAAGTGCACGTTTATCCTCTTCTTCGGGTTGCATCTCTGTATATATGCACCAGGAAGCACAGAGTGAACTGCATAGGTTCTGCTCTGAATCAAGTAATGAAGGAGGAGGAAGGTGTAGTGAGAAAAGCAGGATTTCAAGCTGTTGTCCATGACCTCTCCCATATGGATATATATCTGACAGTTTCTTCTGCTTTTTTTCCCTCTACTGCTTCTCAGCTGAAACTAGCCTGTTTCAAACTTGGTCTTCTTTTGCCAGCTTCTCCCATAGCACTAAATTTGATCGTCTTCTCTTCTGTTTCCAGAAGACTTTCTGTTGGCTTCGGAAATAAATTTGATGGCTGCTCAACTTTTTATTCATGGTTAAGAAATGAAGATTGTGTGGGTCTAATGTATCCCCCTTGCTGATAGAGGAACACCTTTTCATAATTTTCCAATATTGGGGGGGGGGGGACGGACGGGCGGACTAGGGAGACAAAATTAGTTCTTTAGTAAATATGCATTTTTATCTGAATGATTAATTGTAACAAAAACATATTACATTATATGTGAGACTTATTAATGGCAGTTAACTGCCGATAATTTTGTTTCAAGCTATCAAATATCATCTCCTTTAAACCTTAGTTGCTTCTGAAATAATCCTGAACATTCCATTTATTGGTTCATAAGTACAGATTAAGAGGAAGAAAAAGAGTATGTCAGCAAATACCTGTTGTATTAAAAACCTTGTTGTCATTTTTAGAGTATTATCTTTTATATTGCCTCTTATATTTATCAGCCTACAAGAAATACAAGGAAAAAAAGATGGACTGTCTCAGTTTGGATGAAAACTAAATTTCCTTTTCTCCTCTTCTTCTTCTTGTGCCATATCCATCATCGGACGTTGGCATTCATGTTGGCAATCCTATTTTTGTCAACAGCCGCATGAAAAAGCCGCATAAAATTTCCTTTTACCTGATCTTAATGAAGGTGTGTGAGATAGCCAGGCTTTAAGACATCAGGCTAGAAACCAGGTAAGCCATCTAAGTGCCATTAGGCCAGTCATTCTCTCTCAGCCAAAGGAAGGAGGCAATGGTAAAGCAACTTCTGAAATCTTGCCAAGAAAATTGAGAGACTAAGTCCAGGCAGTTGCTAGGAGTCTCAAAGATACACAGATGCACAATGAAGGTATGTCACAGAATGCATCCCTATTTGCACTACATGCAAAAAGTATTTGTTTAAGTCATATGGGAAAAGATAAAAATACTGCTTGATGGGTAGCCCCAGCACGGGGTTTCAGTGGAAACCAATGTGATCAGATGAGACAGAGGAAACTAAGAGGAACTGATGCTTTTCAGACAATTAAAATATTTATCTAAAAAAGTCTTCAAAGAGGCCCAAGGAGCTTTGGCAGATAAAGACTCACAAATGAAATGTAAAGAAATAGTACGATTGATTGCTAGTAGTAATAATACTAAGTAGGGGTTTTTTTTTTTTAAATCCACAATAAAGTCAAAAGGGAGATGAATATATACATAGAAAGTGAAGTGAAGTCTTCTTATCTGCAACTTCTGATGGAAAATGTTTGAAAGGAAGTAACCAGCAAAGCATAAAAATATTTACAAAGGATAAAGGAACTGAAGTTTACATTTCTTCCTTCTTACGAGTCTGTCACATTTTAAATAAGCAGTTCAAAAGAATAATTTCATTTCTAAGTTTCCTTTAAAGGGAACTATAGCATAATGCAGTTGTCTTTGGTATTATTTAGGGCGCATGCCTTCATATGCATACATCTAATAATCAAAGTGAGAAATTTACCCATAAAATGTATTCATTTGCACATCTTAAGTTGGCTCTGCCACTTAAAACTGCTCTAACCTCACTTAGTAAAATAACTCAGATAACAAAACAAGCCTTCTTTGTGAATATACATGAGTTAGTAGATAAGCAGTCAGAAAACAGCCACTCGGCCGTCTTCTGGAAAATATAACAGCTGATACCAGGTGGAAAAGTTAAGTACAAAGACATTTATGTTCTGAAGGCTTTCCCTGTTACAAGGGAAAAAAAACTTTTAATATGAGAAAGGAAATGCAAAATAAACTGCATTAAAGCTGCATTGTTCAAAAAGAGACTGGTTATTATACTAACTGGGGCAGCTTTCGAGAAATTTGATGTCAATTAAGAGAGCCTTAAGAATTTCATCTTCAGGTAATCAAAATAAGGAATAATGCCTCTGAAGTACATAGCTTCTGGCTGCCTAGATCGGGGTGGGGTGTTATTTTTTCATTGAGGTCACGGATTTTGAAATCCATGTCATGGGACACATTTGGCATGTATCTGCACACTGTTCCTCTCCTAGACATTCTGTGATGGGCTGACCCAAGCAACCTGTGAGGGGGGGTGGAAGAGGAAAATCATAATGACAAATGACTAGCTATGCCAAGAGTCCCTTTTTCCTTTTCCTGACAAAGCTTCCTCAAAAATGAATGGTAGTTTCCTTAGAAAGACACACAAAAGAAAGTTGATTTACTAGCCAATGGAGCAGACTCTTCAACTGTAAAGTCAGCCACATGCAGCCCAGAGATGAAACACTTCCTTTTGGACAAGGGTAACCTTGAACCTGGGGGAGGAGGGAAAATAACAAACAGTCTGGCATAAACTGGTAGATGTTGCTATGTATTGCTTTAATAGACTCCCAAAGATGCCAGTGGTAAAATTCCATTCATTTTCAGTCTCCTTTCTGGGGTGGAGTATAAAATTCTATTCTATGAGTCTAAAACCTAGATGAAGTTATTGATCTTAAAAGCACCTATATACTTTTATTATTCTTGTTTACTTATTTTAGGAGACTTTTCTACTACTCCCACTAATACTGACGATAAAGGATTATAATCCTGTCTACATAAATAGATTAAAACAATAAAAATAACCACAGTTTTAACAATTTTAAAAAACTAGATCTGATCGAAACATAAGAACCATAACATTCATACAACAGGACAGATCTAAATCAGCTTGGCTCCATCGTCAAAGTTTATTGAAATAACCAAGTTTTAGCATGTTTCTAAATCCTAGTAGATTATGCTCACTTTAATATTAAAAATATACCTTTACTCCCAAATCATTTATGTCAGGAAAAATAATTAAAGATAAATCAATGGATTTTTGCAGCAATTTTGTGCCCTAGCTGTATTTGGTGACAAGTAAATAGGTCTTCTATACTTCTCTATCATTCCTTTCCTCCTTTCCAAAATTAAATAATTAAGACCAGTGTTCATTCACGTTTTCCCTGACAAAAATGGCTCTTATTTTTTATAATGGTATAACTGTAGGACTTTTCTACCCTACACATTAATAGTTTAGATTCTTTATTTTACTGCTAAGAAGATGTAGCTACTGGGGACACTAAGATAAACCACAATCCTATTAGTACATTTTCAGACGTTGAATTAAACATTACTCCCAAATCTTTTATAAAAACTTCTAAAGATAAATAGGAGAAATAGGAAACCCTTTACAACATCAAGTATGAAAAGAACAAAGCTAATTTTATTAACACTGTAAGGTGATAAGAGGCTGTCATTTGCACTGAGTGGGGGAAAAAATCCATTTATTACGTTTTTGTAATTTAATAAACGAAACATTTTTGATATGTTCAGTAAAATAAATGGCTTACGTTAGTCTGATTTTAACCATAGCAAGGAGTACAATATTTATACACATTCAGCAAGAATTTACCTGTTGAAGGAGTGATCTGGCTTCTTCTGAAATGTGATCTGGCAAGTTTAAACAGGTATGAGTATTTATTCCTGCTGGGTGGCACTCCAAGAGAGTCTATGGCAAACCAACAAGAAATGCATCATATTAAAGTTCATGTTATGACAAAGAATGGCAATGCATGTTACTATATTCAAAAACTTAATCTTCCTCAATTAATGCTAATATTTCCATAACTCTTAACCAGAAAGTGATTGATATTCTGAAATGAAGGAGCTTGTAGTTCAACTAGTTGAGCTAGTTAATCAGTTGCAATAGAACTGATTATCAGCAGAACAGAACAGTGCAGGCTTGCATTGTTTTGGGAGCTTCACCTTTTGAATATTCATTATACATGCCTAAAAACTCATTCCTGATGTGAGATGGAAAACAATGAAGGTGCAAGCTAAGGTATATGGATTCAGATAGGTAATTATGACCTCTGTGAAAATCCCTAACAATAATGGAACAAAAAATCTCATTAAAACACAAAGCAATTACAGTGGGTATCTCCTCACCAAAAATCGTAAGTAGAGTTATTTTACATTGTGCATACACGTACTACCCATTGCAAACAAATCTGGAAAACAAGCTGATAGATTGTTCCTAAGGGTGTTCTGAAAATGTGAATGGGGGCACAAGGATCAAGGAGGTACAAACCTCTGCTCCCTCTCAGGCAGGTTACCCAGCCTAATTATGTTCTTTTATATGGCATAACCCAGCCTAATTCTCATCAACTTCAGGGATAGTGAAAATTGTATTTCAACATACACCAAGGCTAGCAAGAGGAAATAATTTAGAAACATGTTAGGACAGAGGTATCCAACCTTGGCACCTTTAAGACTTGTAGACTTCAACTCCCATGGCTGGCTGGGGAATTCTGGGAGTTGAAGTCCACAAGTCTTAAAGTTACCAAGGTTGGACACCCCTGCTTTAGGGCACAGTTCCCCAACCTTTCTGACTTTGCAACTGGCGGGGAGCAGAGGGGTTGGTTCCACACAAGCAGCTGGCAAGCGCGTGCATGCAGGTGCACTATTGTTCAGCTCCATTTGCACAAGTGGCGTGTATGTGTGCCTGCCGCTCATGCAAGTGGGGATGCACGTGCGCTCCCCCGCCATTTCCACAGTCAGGTTGCAAATAGTTCATGGCCCACTAGTTGGCTACGGCCCAGAGGTTGGGGAACCCTGCTTTAAGGAACATCATTTTCTTTCAGAAGAAGCAAAGGGGAAGAAGCCAATGAGCCCCTCCTTCCAGCAAAAAGACATGCCTTCTTCCTACATAATTTAACCCTTTCACCTGGCTGGAGGAATGGAAATGAAATTTGGGGGGGGGAAGGGGGGAGATTGATTTGTTGAACAAAAAAATGTGGTTCTAGATTGAACCAAACAAGTATTTCAAATAATTGTTGTTAAAAAAAAAATCCCTTTGCATCTTAGTTTATCTTCCTGAAGATCTATAAAGATGGGCCAAATACAAAACGTTAAATATCTGTTCTATTAAAATGAGGAAAATTGAAGTAAGATACATCTTTTTCATGAATTCAACTTCCACAGTGTACCCCAGCAACTTGCATTCATTGTTAATTATTTCTTGTTCCTCAGTGTTACATTTCAAAGGGAATACTTCTTTAACATCTATTGTTTAGTCCCCAGAAACACATTATGTACTCTAAATCCCAACAGCATGCCCTATTGACAGCACTAGTTTTTTTTTCCTTGTAAGAAAAATACATATTCAGTGCCTGGGTTAATTACCAAGCTAAATCATAAGATGTTCAGTTTCAGTTTGAAATACTGTGTGAACTAGTAATGTGGTACAGGCTATTGTTTATGGCTTAGCATATTGTAAGTACCTGGCCATCTGTGGTTTATTCAACAAATGATGTGTGCTGTTGAGTGCCAGTTTGGTCTAGTAGTTAAGGCACCAGAACGTGGGAAACCATGAATTCAAGTCGCAACTTAGCCATGAAAGCTAGCTGGGTAACTTTGGCCCAATCACTCTCTCTCAGCCCAACCCATCTCACAGAATTGTTATTGTGAGCAAAATAGGAGGAGAAAGGTGTTTTACAAATAACTCATTACCTTGAGTTATTTGTAAAAATAATAAAGGCAGGCAATAAATACATAAATAAAAAGTAATATTTTCAATTGTTCTGAAGTTTTTTCGTACAATACGAAAGGTTCTATCTTATATTTTTGTTACTCTATAGTATGATATTACTATGCTCTCTAGGCTGCAAAAATCCTGATGTCCACTAGATGGGAGCAAAACATTAGTTTTTCTGTATCTCTTAGCTGCCTTTGGATATTTACAATCTAGAACTAATTCCCTAACTTTCTGTAGGATTCAGGACATGGCTTTTTTTTTTTTTAAAGGTACACCCTACCGTTCCAGTAAGGAGTTCAAAGAGAAGGGCACCCAAACTCCACCAGTCGCAGGCCTCCGTTTCTTCAAAAACAACACCAACTTCTGAATGAAAGGTAAGCGCAGTTAAAATTCAGACATCAAATACTCTTTCGAATTTACATTTGCAAGAAGGCTCAGACCATAACAGAATATCTTTCCCCAATTATCTAGACATCACGAGGAATACCAGTTTGACACAGCAATCAGGATTGTCAAATGTTTATCCTCTATCTAAACACAACACAACTGCTGAGTTCACCCATCATGCTACATTATAAAGAGTTTGAGCTTAACATGTTGCATGAACCAAATTGTTGTTACAACAAGCCATAGCTAAGTATGATGCATGCTTCCAGTCACTATCACCACCCTCACTTGGCCGGAGGAGCAATCTAGTTGGCTGAATTAAAACAATTCCTAAAAATCCCAAAGAAAAATAAAACACGCTAACAACAACGTACAAAATGACAAAACCTAAAACAAATTCACATTGGTGACAATGGAAACACCGTAATGGGCACAGCAATTTCAGTCAAACCAACACAGGTTGGCATTTCTCATTCACTTTGCTGTATTCAGGGAAGGAATTCCGTAGTCAGGACCTGCCATTTTCATTCTCAAAGGAGATACGTCTCCTCTTCATGTACAAAACAGGAATCTCCTCTAGAGCAATTTTCCCCACCCTGGTGCCCTCTAGGATAAGGAATTATGCAAGTTGTTTTTCTGGGCATTTACATCTGGAGGCCTCGAGGTCAAAAAAGGCAGCCATACCTCCTATTTTAGTGAAAGGACAGGATTATAGAATTCACCGAGTAGCCTTGAGAAAGTAATTATCTCTCAGCAATGTACCATGCAGTGGATTTAGCACTATAATTGAGAGCCTTTTATCTTTAAGTGCTGTTGTTTTTAGGGCGGGGTAGACTATAAATTAAAAAAAAACATGGCTATTGTAATGGATTTCTGGCCAATTTTGCCTGAAGTGGAATCAGAAAGAGATGAGGAATGGAATTTCTTTGCACATTGAACCTTTGGCTGCTGATACAGCACAGGGACAGAACTGTAGGAGCCTCCATGATGAAATCAAGTTTTCTCTATGATGCACCTATGATTGAAGGAAGCAGGATAGGCTTTGCAAGCAACTCTATATTCTGAATGTTTTTAGAGTTGCCAAGCTTTAAAGGGTTTGGCAGCTCATGGGCATGACAAAGCATATAATGATGGTATATAAAGGTGTATAAAGATGATATAACTTCTACACTCCCAAGACTCAATGGTAACAGAAATATACAATATTCCTTTTCTGATATTAGTTCTCAAACCAACAAATGTAGCACTTGTTTTATCACTAGAACTTTTTATACATTTAGATCTTATTAACAAGGCCTGACCATAATCAAAGTAGGGAGGGGGGGTTGAACTAGAGCAGGAGGTTGGACTAGAAGACCTTCAAGGTCTCTTCCAACTCTGTTATTCTATTATTCTGTTAAAGTAATGTATTAATTTAATAAAAAGAATTATGTAATGTTGAGGTTCATACCAAGCCCACTTTTTTGCTCAGTACCCTGTTGCAGGCATATCTGTCCACAGTAAGTACTTATAGTTTATTGCATGAATTGGATAAGCCATTAGATTGTACCTGCAGAATTAATTAAAATGCAAAGCAATTTAACATTTGTTAATTTTTTAAAATTTAAGTAATTTGCAAATGAAATTTAAATAAGTTATTTTTATAAAATTGAATGAAATTAGTACAGAAAGCCAGTAATAAGAATACCTCATCAACCATGCAGAACACCTTCAAAGACAAGGAAGCTGCTAAAAATGTTTCCACCACCCCCATTACACCAAGTGTAATATAACTTTGATTACTCACAAGGCACAATTTGCAAATCCATTTTAAGCCATGATTTTGCATCTCTTCACCATCCTTCATTATGAATGTTAATATTAGATGGTCTAGGCAGCCTAAGATTTTACTGCATAGTTATGAGGAACATCTCTGAACTTGCAGTGATCATACATCGATACATTTCATTATTTTAAAATCTATTTTAAAAATTAGGAAGTTCTTGTTTACCTAAATTGCCCTGTGCGTTTGTAACTCTAAAGGCTAATGACTAAACACCTAACATAGATAACATTTTGCTTTAATTAAAAAAAAATATAAGATCTTCTGAACAGCCACTTTGGTGTGGTGGTTAAAGGTGCTGGGCTAGAAGCCAGGAGACCATGAATTCTAATATTGCCTTAGTGCTGAACTCAACTGAATACTTTGTACCAGTTACTCACTCTCAGTCCTAGGAAAGATGCAAGGCAAACCACTTCTGAAATCTTTTCTAAAAAAATGGACTTCTCCAGATATCCCCAGGGGTCAACACTGGCTTGAAGGCACTCTCCCACCTAAGATATTCTAGAATTCTGTTTTATCAAAATTCCTGACTATATATTTCAAAAGCAGATGTATTCAATAAAATGAAGCATTTAAATCTGTGCTGCTTGTGTTGTAATGTATGTGTCAACTTGCAAAGCATCCCTGGCTTGCTCTCAAGTTGCCAAAGGCAAGGGGGATGGGAAAACAAACTCTGCAGCTGCGGCGAGGCAGCACATCAGTCAAAACAAAAGCACATTCCAGCCATATCTTTGTCAAGACCATCTCCGTGGTTACCCACAGTGGCCAGAGGGGAGCGATCTCTACAACCCACGAAATTGCTTCGTTGGAGAATGTGACTGATGACATATCTTAGGGGGAGGGGAGAAACATGGTCAGAGCTGGAACGTAAATTATGTGGGGTCAGAGTTGGCTTCACTTGTAATGTGCCGACATGAAGCTCCTAATAAGTAACTGGGTTTCTTTTGAAGCTTGGCTTGAGGCTCATTATTTAATTAGGGGCATTGGTCAGAACCCTGACAGCATGCAGGGAAAACACATTTAAATATTGCATATAAATGCAATAAATCAAATCAAATCAAATATGTGTCCTTATAATATTTACAGTACTGTGTACATACTTTATTGGAATGTTTTATAAGCCTAATCACAATAAATCACAAGCCATTCAAACTTATACCACTTATACCATAGCAGACTAATCCCTTAAATTAAGGATAATGTTGAAGGTTAGTTGATTATTCCCTTAGACAATTGTTGTTTTGATGTGTTTTGTTTTGTTTTTTGTTTGCTTTTAGAAAAATGTGAAGCCATCCAATATCATTGTGAAGTTGGCTAGTCTAGAGAACTGATAAATTCTCTCATACACAACCACATTCTACCTATCTATCAAGAGTAAATAATGTGTAATGATTAAATGATTAGTATAAGATCTAGATTTAACTACTTTTCAATCATGAACTGACTGCAGTCTTTCTCTCACAGAGACAAACGTAAAAAGTTAAGGATACCCTGGTAACTATATGAACATATCCATAAAATCTCTTGGCTATAAACTTTTTCCAAGATTTTTAATTAAAAAAAACTTCCCAGCTATCGGGCATAGCACTAGAATTCTCTGGTGGTGTAGGCCCCATTCTAGTTTCCAAACCCAGCAAGGTTTGGAGGAACCCAGCAAGGAGGAAAGAAAAGACAGAACCTAACAAATAAGTTCAGTTACGAGTAAAATACAGAAGCAATTTAGCCAAAGTACACACAATGTCTTTATGCTACTTGAAAAGAACTTCAGAAATGTTCAGTTGCTTTTCCTTTTAAATCTGATTGTTTTTACAATAAGGAAACATATTTTCTTTAATTAAGAATAGTTGCTGAATTTAGTATGAAGGTCCTTTTTCAAAAATGATGTCGTTTCTGTGAGAGATAATTGGCAAGTTGTAAAGCGAAACAGCATTTGATAACATAGGAATTCAGAGACACAATTAGTCCCCATAAATTGCAAATGTTGATGCCATCCATCATTGCCTCCTATTTTTTTAACAGTGCTGGATGGATTATCTCCACTGTATAAAAAAGACCTTAATGAAATGTCCAGCACACCAATGTCCTATGGTAATAGATATACAAGAGCTGGTTATGGGTGTGGGATCCTGTTGGAGGGTTAATTTTTACTGTGAACTATTTCTACAGGCCACTTACGTGAACACTACCACCATCACCTCCAGCCAAACGATGCTTCACCTCAGGTAAAAGAGCTATATTGTCTTACAAAATATAGGATATAACTAGGGGGAGCCCGAGGGCAGGGTCAAATGCATCATTAGTTTAGAATCTTTATGCTCAGAGACTTAAATACAGTGAACTTACGTTCTTTGGTCTCTTATCTAGCACCAGTTTGACTTGACAGTTAGTAGATCAGATTCTTCGGTATAGGTAGCGAATAATTTTTATATATTTTAATTATAGTTTAAGTTCCAGTTCTTCATTCAAATTGTCTTCTGGTGGTCATGGAAGATGGCAAAACCTTGGCTGGGAATGGACACTATTCAGACTATCATTAATCACAAAAGTGGCATGTTGGCTATCTATTTGAATTCTCTGTGTTGTGGAAGCATGAGATGAGATACCTGTTTGGCAGAAAGGGTGGAAAGGGTTGACCAGTATCCAGGAAGCCCTTTTTTGACTAGAGAGATATCACTTTGCCTGCTCTGCATTTGGGGATTTCTATTTTGTACTCCTTTGGATGTTTGGGAATATTGACTGATCTTGTGTCTACTATGGGTTCCAAAGCCAATGTTACCATGGCATCCATTAAGTCGATTGTGAACAGGTCTAGAAATTCCTGAGAAAAAGTACGGTAAGCAGTAAGCCCACCAGTTTGCCTCCAATCACCCTGGGGTCCTCATGTTACCTCCAGGTCTCTTTAGATGGAGATTTTATGAACACAGAGTGTCACTGTCATCAGAGAATCAACAGCCATAGGCGATTCTGGATTTTTCAGGCCTATGGGGGTATGGTTGACTTTCCTGAATAATTGTGGAAATTCTACTTTTTAAATGGTCTGGTGGATTTGAAGTTTAGATGCTGATACCCTCCCTCACCCAGGAACAATTTTTCCTCTTTCCTTTGTGACTCGTCTGAAAGAAGGCATCTGAGACCAATGTGCACACAGTTAGTTTGCTGGCCATTGGTACTGCTGAAGTGAATGGCTGAGAAAAAACAAACAGCCATCGCAACCTTTTTAGCTAGTGAGTGGGATGGAGATACCCACTTCAGAATACCATGGCACCACTTATTGGAAAAAGCTTCAGATAAAATTTTTCCTCTGCACTCTCCTTCGCTTGCATTTTCTCTGCAACATATTGATATAATAACCTTTGTATATCACATCAATAAAGCAACCTTTACTCTCAGAAATACATCATGGAGAGAAAAATAAGAAACGATAGATTGCAAAATACATTTAAAGCCCAACAAGCTAATGTAATTCTGCATAGTGAAAAAGCTCTCCCCGCTCCAACCATCAGAAAGTTTTAATATTGCAATAAATCTTACCCAAATGCCAGTTCTCAATAATGAAGCCATTTCATATCAGCTAAGACATTTATATAATAAAAAGTGGTACCTATAAACCTAAGGAACCATTTGCTTTGCTATCAGAACTGTATTTCTAACAGTTCTAACAGTTCTTTGCCTTACTTATGTAGAGATCATTCAGAAGAGAATTTCAGGATATCTGCATTTGTACTAACTAGCACTATGTGAAGATTTTATATATATAAAATCACACACACATATATATTTATATATATACATACACATACACACACACACACATATACACATACACGGGGGGGGGGTGTATATGCAAGTCTTGGAGTATTCATGACTTGGAATATTCGTGACAGCTAGGACCACACCCACACAGGATGTCACGAAACAGCTGACTAATCTGCAAACATGAACTCCATCAACCAATCAGGATGTAACAACACAGCCAACCAACCCGCTTACAGAAACAAAGCCAGCACTCCACATCTCTCCATCAGTATTTATAAGAGACAGCAGCTCCGATCATGCTCCAACATCGCCAAGGTAATCTCAATTTTACACGGGAAAAAACCTGAATACTCCAAGACTTGCAGATAGATAGATAGATAGATAGATAGATAGATAGATAGATAGATAGATAGATAGATAGATAGATAGATAGGGAGGGGAGAGAGAGAGAGAGAGAGAGAGAGGGAGGGAGGGAGAGGGAGCGAAGAACCCAAGAGACTGAGAGTTCTAGTCGCACTAAGTATGAAAGCTTGCTTGATGACTTTGGATAAGTCATTCTCTTTTAGTCCAACCCACTTCACAGAGTTGTTGTTATAAGGAAAATAGGAAGGAGTATTATATATGCTCATCATCTTGAGTTATGTACAAAGTAATAAAGGTGGGATAAAAATCTAATAAATAAATAAAATATCAAGTCGGAAGAATAGACTCTCCTGCTCAATATTGTCTACTAACTGACAGTACATCTTAAGTATTCCAAGCAGGTATTTTTCCCAGCCATTCTAGAAATATCAGAAGCTCAACTCCCAGAATATGCATTTAGCCACTGAGCAATAATTCTTTCTTAACTAATTCTCAATCTTCTCCTTATGAAAGAATCCTATTTATACAATATATCAGTTCATATACTCTGATGATATATTTACAGCATAATCAATTCACCCTTAGAAGAGAGTTTCACTGAGAAAAAGCTACATGCAAATGTGTAGCTGCACAAATCTATACAAAGTATGTACCAACTCAAACAAATCTTTCATCACATCTAGAACAATCTCCCTGTTAATTTAGTTCCAGGATTTACATCTTCCCTTTTTTTGTCATAAAAGGTGGACACTTAGGCATTAATATAAATGTTAAAACTAAGAAAAGGCATTCTTCTTCAGAATCCCTACTAATAAAAAATGGTTTCTGCCTGTCTTTCTAACTTCTTTATTAAAATGATACTTCTGTTCTAATAGTTTTGCAGACCAGCAAGTATATGCACAAGAATCTAATTCAAATAACATTGAAATTCGTGCACTTCCAACTTTCTCCTCTTTTCTTCAAAACCAAAGTTTTAATAGGCAGCACTTTTCATGCTATTGTGAAATCGTCATTGTCACAAAACTATCTGCAGTTTGAGATATCAGAAAACTGTTCTGGCTCTAAAAAAAAGCCACTGGGTAATGTTTTTGTTTTGTTTTGCTCATGAGAATCAAACTGTATATTAAGATAAATTAGCATAAACTTTTATAGATCCCATTATTAGGATTTCTGATTTTTCTGTCTACAATCCTAATACTTAAGCTTACTTTTACTGTCCTATCATACTAAAATTGTTCATAAGGCATTTATCACAACACTATTTAAACTGTCTCAACAAACCATGTTTCTTAAAGCTTCTTTTTCTTTCTGAATTGGATAAAATATGTGGCACAAAAAAGCCATGGAAAGATACATGCTTGGCATTAAAAGACAAGGTAAAAAGATCTGCACATGGATTACAGAACAAACAAAAATATATGATATCATCAAGATAGTAAAATAACTGAAATGGAAATGGGCTGGTCACATAGCAAGAAGAACTGATGCAGGTGGACCAAGGCAGTCATAGAATGGATTCCACTTCCTGAGTGCACTGCCTAAGTGGTTCCACTTAGTTCCATCTGCCTGCAATTAGTGCTGGTTCGAATCTCACCAGGCTCAAGGTTGACTCAGCCTTCCATC
>JANHFM010004500.1:19392-33192 GCA_032468115.1 Grayia smithii
ATCTATGTTTTTATTGTGAGCCGCCCTGAGTCCTTCGGGAGAAGGGTGGCATAGAAATTTAAATAAAATAAAATAAACTCACATTCAGATTTAATGCAAGATTTAGGAAGACTGATTTACGAAAAAACAAACTTAGATCAGAAGTTAAGAAAATAAGTAAGATCCAAGCAGTAAAGCTCTTTTTGTCAGATTAATGTTTTAAACTGTACCATGTTTTTCTGTTTCTTGTGTCATTATGTATAGCATGGAGAGATAAGAAGTGTTGCCATATATTTAAAGTGTGTCAATTGCCTTGAGTTGAAAAGTGTATTAATAAATGTAGCTTCATTTTGGAGGAAAAACTACATAATATTTAAGAATGATAAAACAACAAGTTATGACTATATAAAGATAACTTGTGCAAATACTACCCTAGTTTCTCTAGAATTGCTTATTTCAGTTCTAAGGAATTGATTTACACACAAATCTTTCCCATCCCTGCTATTATTAAAATTAAAATGATTTCAACTCCGCAGTATCCAAAGATTTGACTGATTGGGACCCTCCATTGTGTGGTACTGACCCACAAAGGAAGGTTTAGTAGTTTTGGTTAATGTAAATATGCATAGAGAGTAAGGAAGACCTTGACAGAAATACAGAGACTCTATTGTTAAGACAATAAGGATTGAAGTCTAGAATGTCAAGATAACTTGCTTAATTCATTAATTCATAAGATATAGGAAGAGGGAAATTGTGACTTGCAAGATTCTGTCAATTTCAGTGAAGTAATTGTAGATATCCTATGGAGTTACTTCATATTCTGGTCTATTTAGTGAGGCTGACAGTATGTCAATTCAGGTTTTGTAATTTATAAACTATATTTAATGTGTATGAAAATATCATTTTGGCTTATTCTACAACCTGGGGCTAAAAAATAACAGCAGTTAGCATGACTCTTAAGTTGGTCACTATATTTCAGTCCAATCTATATTTCAAGATTGTTGTGAAAATAAAATTAGAAGAACCCCTCCACCCTGATGGATTACTTTGGATACCAGTAAGAAAGGTTAAGTGCAATAATATCTTTAACTGCTAAATTTAAATACTACAGTTAATAACTCATTCTTCTATTTCATTTGCCTCCCAGCAGTGTAAGTTTGATGTTAACCAATAGATAATGCAATAAACTATGTCTGTTCTTAGCTTGGTTGTACAGTAGTTATGTAAATAGCCATATCATTGAGATTCTCAAACTCACAATTCTAAACAATGTACAGTTAGTTAGTTAGTTAGTTAGTTAGTTAGTTAGTTAGTTAGTTAGTTAATGTACCTAACCAGGATATTATACATTTTTTGATGTTGGAAGAGAGTTCATCTGAAGCTTATTTTTTTCCTTTCTGCCTGTGGACATTGAAGAGTAAAGATACAGTTTTAGCATTATTATTGGTTTATTACCATGACTTTTTGGTGTATATGGTTTTGGGGGTTTTACTTTTGGAAACTTATTTAAAAAAGAGATGGTGGCATCAGCTGAAAATTCAGGCACAAAAAATAATATTCTCCATTTAACCAAGGGCATAGGTTTCATTGGTTGGCTCCTCATGGATCACCAGGTAAATCATTTACATGAGATTTGCAAACAGTCAGTGATATCCAGCGAAGCAGGACACAGTGTCATTTTCATTCTGGCATTTTATTTCTACTTTTTTATAGTTGGGACTACAGGATTTTGCAAAAGTGGTTTCTCCCTGTTATAGGCTAAAGAATTCTAGTTTTTCTTATTGTGCAGAGATGGGAATCTCTGGCCTAAGTTTATCTGTGTCTCACAAAGAATCTCTCTGAAATCTCTTCGAAAGTAGCAGTGTATCTACTACTGCTGCAATTGAATCCAGTCTCCTTGCTGCTGGGTGTTCTCTTCGCTTTCCTTCCACATTTGCCAGCATTATGGATTTTTAAAGAGCATAATGCATCCAAAATAAAAGGATTTTAGCCTTGCCATTTGTGCTTTAAATGAGAACTCTGGATTGTTCTATAATTCATTTGTTTATTTCCTTGACCATCCGCAATACTGTAGTCTCAGGAGTATTCTTCGATGCCAAAGTTCAAAAACGTCAATATTGTTTTTATCCTGTTCATCTTTTACTTCATTAAAGTATTCAAGGATAAGCATTGCCTGCACAATTGTGAATTTTGTATGTATGAACAGGTCTTGGCATCTGAATATTTTTTCAAGGCCTTTATTGCTTTTCTATTAAGTTCTTCTATGTGGGATGTTTGTTGGTTGCTATTTCTTGAACTATTGACAGACAATATTAAAACACTGAAACTATCTACTATTTCAATATCTTCTCTGTCAGTTCTAAAGCTGATTGCTGTACCTATTTTTTATTAATTTGGTACTTTTTATATTTAAACATAGCACCATTTTTTTCTGTACTCCTTGACATTTATCACTTACACCTTCCATCTCTTTTGTATTTTCAGTTGTCAGAGTAATATTTGTTATATGTTTTATAACTTGATAAGAGAGTGAATAATTAATGCTTTGATTAATAATTAGTGTATGAAGCAAAAATAATTAATGTCCAGCCTGCAGTATGCTGTCTAAAAATGAGAACCACATCACAAACACATGTTCCAGGGATTGTAGTGATCCTACTCGTCTCAATATTGAGCCTCAATATTGTTAGATCTACTTTAAATTGAAGAAACACTGCTTTCTTCTTGATCAAACTAGTTTAGGATTAGGTGATAAACATACAAGTATGTAATCAATGAAGATAAAAGATGGCTTGTCTGAGCAAGCAAAGATTTTAAGTGATTTGTTGTTTTGCTCATATCAGGCAATGTGGTTATTAGTGAAAATATATTATAGAGCTGTAAAATAATGCAGCTAATTGGTATTACTCTGCTACTGCAATTTTTGTTCTGTTCTGTCATTTATTATATGAAAAGGGAAGAAAATGATCGATAGTTGTATATGGAATATTACTTTAATGATTCTACTGGCTAGATATTGTAAAAAGAAATAATAATATTCTTAGCTGGCACAAAAACTCTTAAAGCTATCCTTATTAACTGTATGTTATTTATGGCATCTTCTTAAAAGTTATTCTTTTCCCATCTTTTCATAAGATTTGCTAAGAATTTTATGTTTCACATTTATTTATACTTGTGCTTTAATATACCTAAGATAAATGCATGGATATTGCTGCCAAATATAAGAACATTATTCTTAAAAAAGTTTTGATCTTTTATGACAATGTAATGTGCTTCTGAGAGTATGGTCTGGAAAAGTATAGTTGAAGCTTGTTTTTTTTTTAAATTGGAGGGACTATTTTGATGTATAAATTTTTCTAATAAATCTAGATAGTAATAGACCTGAATGTATTTGAGAGGTTTTTATCATATGAATGGCTATAATTTTTCCTATTGCTTTATGGTAGATGGTGTTTTTATTGTTTTTTATGATTTTACTGTGTTTTATGGGTTCAACATTTGAAAGCCTTTTTAAAGCTTGGTAATATGTAAACACATTAAATCAAAACAAATAATAAAACTAGCAAAAACTAGGGGTGAGATTGTATGCATGTATGTATGTATGTATCAGGAATACATCTGTATGTTTACCTCCAAAACAGACATACCCACAAATAAAACCTGAATGTATAATAGGACAGCACTACTGTAAATAGTTTGAACTTTGTATAGCCATATCTCTGTTATTCATGTATTTGAAAGTTTAGGTATTTTATATTGTAATATTTGATTGTATTCAAAATATTCTTTTAAATCTTGTAGTTCATAAAAATGTTAAATGGGTAAACAAGCATTTTACCTATACTGACTCCAATCTGACCATAAGATCTCTCCAATGTCTGAAGAGAGTTGTTTATTTGAAATAGATAACTTAAAAATAGTCTCATAATTGAAGTAAGTAGAAGAGAATACATAAATAATTACAATGTTGAGTCTTCTTTTTCTTTTTTTACCAGTCTAGATTTCATTATTAAGACAATAGTCTATGTAGAGAAGTAGAAGGATTTTAAAATTAGAGGCTGTTACTATGGACTTAAGTACAGAAGATACATGCCATCAGCAGCTTTTACAGAAGAAAAATCTTTTTCATTATCTTTGTATATAATAGTACAAATTGGCAGTGAACTAAATATTATCTTGCACAATTTATATTTTGATCATGTTGTATCTAGGCAAGTATAAATAGTTCAGTTCCAGTATTAAAATCAAATTCTAGCTGAAAGATAATGAGAATGAGAATACTAAAATTGTGTCATTAATCTTTATATTTTTTCTTTTTATTTTACAGAATAATAGTTCCTTGGTTTGGTGTCAGAATCACAAACAATGTTCAAAGGTATGTGTTTGCAGGTACTTTACTTTTCATATATTACCATAGTTGCTAACAACTAACCATTACTTGTTCATTGATAAGATTTTGCAGTAGCAATTTATATTCATGATATAAAAACTACCTTTAACCAACATTGGCTTTGATAGCTTATTTTAGCTATAGAGATACTTAAAAATGATTAGTCATGGCTAAATTGAACAAATCAATCCACATTTACCACTTTCTAGAGAGGGCAGCAGGGAAGCATTTATTTGATTTATAACTAACATCTCTGTCCAAGCATGAAATGCTTTGTAATATAAACAAGTCACTAAAATGTTCCTAATAATATTTATTCTACAAGCAGTCAAGGAAGGAAGTTAGCAATATGTTCCTCTAACTTTCCAAGGTCTATTTTGATGTTGAATATTTATTCTATTAGTAATTTTATGTCCTCGGATCTTAATTTCTTTGCACATTTCATTTGGTCTTACCAGTAACTTCTCTGTGTGTTTTGACTTTTTGACTTTCTGAAGATTAGAGTGTAAATGAACTAATAACCATTTGATTCCATTGGAAAAGCATCTCACTATGATCCGTGAAGAGAAGCAACAATGATTCATCAGCTTTAGAGATCAAAGAAGAATTATAGGACTTGGACACTCTTTTCATTGACATACATGCTGAGTGTATTTATCCCTTCTTCATAAGCCCCTCCAAAATCATTAGAACTATATACAGTGGAATTGGAGGGACCACTTATTTTAGTCAAACTTTCATAAAGGTACAAAGCAACATCCTCAGATTTGTGTTGAATAGTTGACTTTATAAAGTAGCAGTAAAAAACAAAGGCCAATTCACCAGCAATTTTGACACATATATCTGATTAAAAAATGAATTATTTTTACAAATAGGTACTTCCATGTAGAAATAAACTTGAAAGATCACAATTTTACTAGTATGTATAATTTTTTTCTGAACAGCACTTTTCATTATTTTCTACTGCAGAAGTTCTACTGAAACATTTGCATACATTCTAAATTCAAGATTACTTAATTGTCTTGTGGCAATTTATTTAAAAGATTAGGTCTATTTTAAATGAAATTAATTGTCTCATGGGATTTTTAGACAAACATGTTTAAGAAATAATTCACAACTTCATCATTTTGGAGGACAAGAATGTAACTTTGTAAATAAATTTACATGTAAATAAATTTAGAAAGTAATATATAATTTATTAGAAGTAATACATTATTACTTTTACAAAGTGATGATGTGGAATATGAAAATATGATATTTTGCTGACTCTTAAATGACAAACTCTTTTTTATCTATATTTTTATTTTATTCTATTCAAGACAAGGTTAAAATACAAAGTACAAAACTCCAAACCAAAAACCCAACAGAAAACAAAAAAAGAGGTACTATTTCTTCTTCCTAAAAGTCTATTACTTGCAAATTATAACAGTTTAGCAATTTATATCATTTGTGTAATTCTGTCATTACAAATAACATTTTTAGGTTTTGATACCCTGTTTTGTTAGTTTCTATTAGTTTGATGTGACTTCTTTCCTTCTCATTTTTTTGCAGCAAATATTTTTATTTATTTATTTTATTCAATTTCATGCCTAGTTGACCAAATTTTCTTGGTGTAGGGATCTTGGAGGTATTTATGAACAATAATTTTAAGGGGTAACTGAGCACCATGTAAAATATAAAGAAGGAAGTATATTAACAAGATATCAATCGATTCAGTGAAGTGTCAGACTTGTATAAGAAAAAAATGAAGGCACTTTTAATATACCTTATGCCACCAGAGTTGTAATTTTGGGCTTAGACAACTCAGAACTTCACTGTCTTAGGTCTGACCTAAGCATAGTACATAAAATCATCTGCTATAATGTCCTACCAGCCAATGAATACTTCAGCTTCAACCAAAATAATACAAGAGCACACAATAGATACAAAAGCATGGTAAACCGATCCAAACTAGACTGCAGAAAATACGACTTTGGTAACAGAGTTGTCAATGCCTGGAATTGTCACTACCTGACTCTGTGGTTTCTTCCCCAAATCCCCAAAACTTTAACCTTAGACTGTCTACTGTAGATCTCATCCCATTCCTAAGAGGTCTGTAAGGGGCGTTCACAAACACACCAGCATGTCAACTGTCCCTGTCCTAATGTTTTCTTTATTTGTATCATTTTCATATATTTATAATTATGTTTATACCTATATCTGTCATAAAATACATGCTTGACAAATAAAAAAACCCATTTTTTTTATTTTACATATTGTGCTTGGGAACTGTGATGAACTATAATTCTGTATATATAGAAAGTTTTTAACCTTTTTGCTTTAACTTGGAGACTAACATATTCAGAGAGTATTCCTTAGAAAACAATTTAACATTTCTGTGACATTTAAAAATCTATTTTTTATATAAGGTTATATAAAAGCATTAATTCAGTTGTATATGAACTGAGTGGCAGTAAGCAAATAGAAAATTAAATGGAAATTTGGTTCCAAATTTTATCTCTCATCATATACTAAATTATTTATAACTCTTAGTATTATCTTCTTGGAAATACAAGAAAAAGATTAATACTTTGCATATGGGTTTCCCATAGGCAACTGGCTAGTTAAGAAGAATAGAATAGAGCTGGAAGGGACCTTGGAGATCTTCTAGTTCAGCTCCCTTCTCAAGCAGGAGACCCTGTACCATTTTAGACAACTTCTTAAAAACCTCCAATGAAGCACTTACAACTTTTGACAGCAAGCTGTTCCATTGGTTAATTGTTCTGTTAGGAAGTTTCTCCTTAATTCCAGGTTGCATCTCCTTGATTAATTTCCATCCATTGTTTCTTGTCCTGCCCTCTGGTGCTTTGGGAAATAAATTGACGCCCCATCTTTTTGTGGCAGCCTCTCAAATACTGGAATCCTGCCCTACCCCTAGCCCTTTTTTTCTCTAGACTAGCCAAACCCAAATCCTTCAACCGTTCTTCACATGTTTTAGTCTCCAGGCTTTTAATCAGCTTAGTTGCTCTTCTTTGCACTTTTTCCAAAGTCTCAACATCTTTTTTGTAAAGTGGTGACAAAAACTGGATGTAGTATTCCAAGTGAGGTCTTACTAAGGTTTTATAAAGTGGTATTAATACTTCACGTGATTTTGATTTTATGCCTCGGTTTATACAACAAAAGATTGTATTACCGTTTTTGGCTGCTGCTGCACACTGCTGGCTCATGTTTAAGTGATTGTCCCCTTCTATTCCCTCATCTAAGTCATTTATGAAGATATTGAAGAGTACTGGGCCTAAGGCAGAACCTGGTGGTACCCCACTGCTTCCTTCCTTCCATGTAGATGTAGTACCATTACGGACTCCTTGTTGAGTATGGTTTGTCAGCCAGTTACAAATCCATTTGGTGATAATGCAGTGTATCCCACATTTTTCTAGCTTACCAAGAAGTAGGTTGAGGTCTGCTTTGTTGAAAGCCTTGCTGAAGTCTAAGTATAGTATGTCTACAGCATTTTGCTGGTCATCTAATTTAGTCACTTTGTCAAAGAATGAAATAAGATTGGTTTGGCAAGATCTTTTTTTTTTTTAACAAACCTGTGCTGGCTTCTATTTATAACTTTATTTTGTTTCTACATGCTTCAGATCTATTGTATCAGTTGTCCATATGTGAAGAAGGAGAAAAGGATAGTAATCTGTGGGCCTAATTATTTTGGTGAGGTTCTCAGCCACATCTTTGATTTTTGCTCCAGGAGACAACATATACAGTATCCCTAGATTGAATATGTGGTCTGCAGACAGCTGGTTCTGTTCCTCTGAGAATAGAATCTCTTTATCACCAACACTCCCCATCCTTTTTAGGGGGGCAGTCTGGGGTGATGATGATGTGACTTTTTAGGGATATTTGATACCTCTTTTCTAGATGTGAGCATGCTTTCTTTAAGGGGGAGGTTGTGAGTCTTTGTCTTTTCATCTAAGAGGAAAATCCTTACTATAATTATAATTGGGCTGCATCAGGATGGGTTAGATTGGGCAGTAGGGGTTTGTTAGATGTATGCTACTTCTTTCTTTAATTGTCATGTTACCTTCTATGTGTGACATGCCTCCATTTGTCTTCCTCCAAAGGTTCATCCACAGGTCAAGTCCTTTGGGAGTTGTTTGTTCATTATTTGGTTTGATTTGGGTAGAGCCTTCTTGTGTAGGTTGGAGTTTGGCTAGAATTGCCTCTAGATTCTTTACTTTTTCTTCTGGTAGTTCATATAGTTTACATTTAATACAAATAATTTGGTTGTTCTTTGGCATAAACACATACATGGAATATATATTGCATACCACAATAGTGTCAGTCACCTTTTCCATGAGTTTCTTTCTTTTTGCTGGTTCTTTTAAGGATTAAAAAATATATGTAAAAGTAGGAGATTTTGTCTCAGTATATATTTGAAGAAAAAGTAGTTTAAAAATGTTCCATTTTAGTAGTTCATTTAGGTATGTAGAAGATTTTCCCACAGTTTTTCAAAAGAAAAAATTTAAATTAAAAATTTAAAAATGTAGTAATTCATTTAAAGTTTTCAAAATTTAAACGCTTCAAAGTTTTAAAATTTGAAAATCCCTCTTATTTTGTGCTGGAGGTGAAGGGCTTTGCTCTTAGCTGTGTTTCAGCTATCTTCTCTGTTCTAAGTACTGTATTTTTCAGAGTATAAGATGCTCCAGACTATAAGACATACCTACCTTTTTTGGTAAGGGAAACAAGAAAAAGAAATCTGCCTCTGCCTCCCATCAATTTTGCCTCGTTGCAGCAAACAGCCTGCTTTACTTTCATTTTCGTTTTCAGCAGAGCTTAATAGCACAAGAAAAAAATATATTACCCACCAATTTACCTCCTTGCTACAAGCAGCAGAGGCCCATGCAGCAATAGGCAATGGCCATCTCTGCAGCCTGAAACAGCTGAGAGTCGGGCCAATCAACTTGTGCTAATTAGGCTGTGCTGAAGCTAAAATGGGCTGTTTCTGCTTGCTTCAAGGAGGTAAATTGATGGGAGGCAGAGGCCAGAGGATGTGGGCCATACATTTGGTGAATAAGACGCACCCAACTTTTCACCCCCTTTTGTGGGGGGAAGGTGTGTCTTATACTCTGAAAAATATGGTAATTATCCTTGTTTTTTATCCTTTTTTCCTGCCTTTTGAGCTCCTTTTTCTATCTATTTATTTAATTTTCCTTACTATTATGTTTAATTAGTCTTATTTATCCTTTTCTTCCCTATATTTTTTAGTTTTTGCTCATATTCCTCCCTACCTTATTATTTATTTAAGTTTAAATTTTGCCTTATTTATTTGATTATTTTGTTAATCCTATTCTTCCCTGATTTCTAATGTTCCACTCTTATCCTTATTATTTGCCTATTTTTTTTTTAATTTTCTATCTTGTGTTTTGTATTTATTTTTATTCTCTACTGGGGTCTTCCCTCTCTGCCTATTGCGACCTCAGGCTTTATTTGTTGTCTTCACTTCTGTCGTTTGCTGCTCTGGCCACTTGTCATATTCTCTGCCAGCTCTGTTCCATCTTGTCTGTGTTTTTTTCACTTCCACTTGGCTCACTGTTCAGCTCGCTGGTTGGCTCCGTTTTCTCTATACTCTGGTCAGTCAGCTCCACTGTCTGGTCTGGTCTGCTCCGCTCCGCTCCGCCCACTACTCAGCTTAGAGCTCTTTAACTTTATAGTTACAAAGTTACAGTTACAAAGATACAGGTCTTTGAGTTGATTAGCCTGGCATTCCTTAAAATAATTTGCAGATGCTTTGATAACCCAAAGTTGTTCTTTCTGAAAATTGGTTTGGCAATTTTGTTATCCTCAGAATGAAAGTTTTTTTCTGAAATGGAACAACAAAGCATGGGAGAATTTTCAAAGATGAATGAAAACAAAATAGGGAGAGCATCCCCCCCCTTGCCCCCAAGGTTTGGTAGGAAAGTACAGATGGGGAAAAGCTTGATTGATCAGTTTACATAGGAGAAAGTACGCATTTCTCAAGTTTAGACCACATCCCAACATCTGCCCATGCAAGACAATCATATATGGATTAGATGATAAATTTTGTAATTTCCATATGACATCTTCATTTAACATGCTGGCTAGGGGCTGTTAGGAATTAAGATCAAAAACATCTGGAGGATATAACTTAGAAGAACAATGATTAAGAAACAACGAACTTAATTTGTACATAACAAATATGCCAAAACTATATTTTCTTAGTTCAGTATGTTTGTTTGTTTCAATTTCTGTATGAAAAACAATAGACATAAACTGGAATTTTACTGCCAAACCTGCTAGAGTAAGAAGTATAAAGAAAAATCCACATGAAAAAATTAATTTAAACCAGTTATTCCTTTTCTTTTAAATCTTTTGATTTTCCCTCCATCCCGTTCTTGTATGATCACTGATTTAGTTTTCTTGTCACCAACGTAAGACATCTTTATAATTATATTCCTTATTTATATTATTGTTTGACAGATGTAATAGTGTCTCAATTCTGTCCACTCCACTGATACTATTTGCCAATTTCTAATAAAACATTCTAATGGTGCATAACTGGGTCCAATGTAGAATTTCCCAAATTTTGTATCTGTCTTCATGGATATTAATATAACAATTTCAATATTTGTGTTGCCTTGAATTTGTATATCAATTATATATATTTAATTCCTTGTCTTGCTTTTTACTTCTATTAGAAAATTAATATATTTAATTTACATTGACAAGAAAGACATAGCCTCAGTTATCTGAACTTTTGTGATGCTGTGAAATGCATATCCCTTATAAAAGTAGATATTACTGAAATCTTTGAGCTACAAGTTTGTATATCACATTAATCCTATGAATGAAAAACTCATCTGAAGGAAAAAAAACCATCTTATATGTGAATCAGTCCATTATATTATAGTAATTGAATACTAATGATATCTAGTAATGTTAAGCTTTTGAATTAATATTAATTTTTTGTGTGTAAAGCACCCCTAAGAAACTAAAAAAAAATTAGAGGTAATTTTAAAGTATTGATAATGTTATATTTCAAATTTCGGTTTAATCATTTAAACACGAATGAGATGCATAATTTAGGGATACTTATATGACATCCCATTTCTCAACATCTACATATAAAAATGAAGATCTACTGGGATGCACCATGAATCTTAACCCAGCTTTCCTTTTTCCTCTCTTTCTTCTTGGGCCTAACAAAGCATCACTGACATTAGCTACTGATTGATTGACCCAACAGTGTGGCCAAAAGGCCCTTTGCAGCCTTAAGAATAGAGGGGATTTTGTGAAAGAAAGGATAACCGAGGATACAAATGCAGCAGTCACATAAACATAGAACCTGTTTCTAGAATACACAAACTGCACTATTCTCTCTGGGAACTGCTTTTCAAGACTTCCAACATGAAAGCAGGAATATGAAGAAATGACCCAAATAGAGATTTGCTGAACTATTGGAAGTACTGAAATAAAAGTTCTAAGAAGAAGAAATAAAGAAATAAAAGTTTTCATTTGTGCCTCCATTGCTGAGTAGAGACTGTAATCATGTCATTGTGTACATTTGAACAAATAATTAGCCAGCAATGTAGGGAGCATATGATTAAAAAAACTCAGAAGAGTAACAGATATACTAGAGAGATGCTGAGCTTTTGTGGATTAAATATATTATACATCATATACATATTCATTATAATTGCCCTATTAAAAATGAAAAGTATGATGATGAATAAAAATAATGCCCATGAGAAAGAAGAATAGAAATATATTTTTAAATTTAAAATTTAAATTAATATAAGAAGGTGGAGGATCAGTTTCTTTACTGATACTGATCTCTTGTTATTTCTACTGTGTTTCACAAAAAGAAAATACTTGCTTTACATTAAAATATATTAATATTAAAAATAGACATAGAATATAATAATATAGTTAACATTTGAAGATAGAATTAAATATTTTGACTTTGAAAATATATACAAATGTTTATCAGCTAAAGGAAATAGATCTAGGCTTAGATGGCTTGATGTCATCTAAAAATAGTTAACTTCAAATGTTTTTAAGATAGGTATAGTAGGATATATCTCATGTTATGCTAGCCATATTAGTAATAGTCTGAATGAAATGTTATTTATGTTAACTGAGAAAAAGAAAGGTTGTCAGTATTCAATACTAAGAGGATAAATGTCTTTCTTTAATAACACTTTGCATTTATTTAGTGATTCTAACTTTCCAGAGAAAGTTATTGGGTGTTTATCTGCGAATTATCTGTGGTTAGTCACACAGTTCCCTTGTTTACTGTATAATTGTACTGTTGAACCTAATTAAAAATAATGTATTTATTGCTTCATATAGCTTTTCTTTCCTCAAAGAACATGGAATCATTAATAGTTTTTAAACTGGTCTATTTTGGAATGTCAGCTTCTTTAAACCTTGCAATGTTCTGAGAAAATTTTTGAAGCTTTGTTTTTTTACTTTAACTCAGGTTTATGCACACCTCTTCAGAAAAGAGGCAAAAGGGCATGGGGAACCGTATCAAAGTATTTAAACAGCACAAGAAGATACATTAATGCTGCCATTTTGAAGAACCAAGTGCTTTATCTGCTTCAGTAAATTTTGAGTTGAGAATACAGAATATTCACAATGTTGAACTATTGAACTATGCTACTAATAAGCAGTACATTTTTGGCATCTACAAAGTAGTGGTATCTAACAATGGTTCAATTAATATTGCTAGTCAATCAGACACTGATTGTCAATGACAGTGATCGTTTTTCACATGACCTTTGCATGGTTACATGATAAAAATTCAGACCCTTAGCAACTGATTCATTTATGATGGTTGCAGTGTCTTGGGGTCTTGTGATAACTTTTTGTGACCTTCTGACAAGCAGAATCAATGGGGAAGCCAGATTCACTTAACTACATGTTACAAACTTAACAGTACATTTATTCATTGAACTGTGACAAGAAATGTCATAAAATGGGGTAAAATTCACTGAACAACTGTCTTGCTTAGCAGAAATTTTGGGCTCAATTGTGGTTGTAAGTCATTGAACTAATATCAGCTATTATATGAATAATCCTTTCTGTGACAAATATCTCTTCTTTCCTAGAACTACGAATTACCTGTAAAATTATTAATAAAGCTAAATGTTTGCATATCATTTGAAATAAGACTTAGGTTTATGGTGGCTTTTGTGGGGAGGGAATTGTCTTTGAGAAAATAGTTAATTTTAGAGATCTGTGTAAATCCAACAAATAAATAACAACCTTATAATCTGTTTCCTGTTTTCAGCTGATCTCCATTACACAGGTCTGCAAAATTTTTTTTTCCGAGAGCTGTTTTGGTCATTCCATGTAATCTTTATGTTTTTTGGTGCGCTGAATCTGAAAATGACCTCCATTTTGTCATAGGACATCACGTTTCCTGACAA
>JANHFM010004500.1:62774-76857 GCA_032468115.1 Grayia smithii
AGGGTGGAAGGAAGGAAGGAAGGTAGGAAGGAAGGAAGGTAGGAAGGAAAAAGTGGAGGAAGGAAGGGAATAAAATGGGCTAGCAGTTAGCAGATTATTAAGAGCTCAGATTACTTTTAATTTTCTTCGAAATGGGATTCTTCTCTCCCTTCAATTTAATGCAGTGAAACTTTTGTATGCTAGGGAAGAAAAGGCAATTAGATTGCTAATTTCTCCTTCAAGAACAATTCCTTGATAAGATTGATTGTGGGCCGTGATAAAAACAAGATTGCTGGTTCAAAGGCAGCTTTGCACACAGCCTGTCTTGTGAATTAGTGCTGTGGCAACATTGGATATCTGTGGCCCCTCCCTGTCTTTGGCTTGCTGTTCAGACTTTACAATTTGCATCCGGATCTATCTCAGGAAGATTGCGAAATAGACAGTCACACCTCGAATGGTTTTGTCCCCTGGCCTAAGTTTTATCCTAACTCCCCAAAACGCCACTAGACCTGATAGGATGGCAAGAAACACTATTTGCACAGCCAATAAATACAGGTAGTCCTCGACTTATGACCACAATTGAGACTGGCACTTTGATTGGTGGCTCGGTAAGTCGTGCCCAATTTTATGACTTTTGCTGCTGCTGTTTTTTGCCATGGTTGTTAAGTGAATCACTGCAGTTGTTACGTGAACCAGCTTTCTCCCTCACTGACGCTGACATGGCCTATCGGAAGGTTGCAGATGGGGATCATGTGACCCTTGGATGCGAGGAATAATTGTAAGTCACTTTTTTCAACTTAGAATGAAGGGTTAAATGGAGGGTTGTAAGTCAAGGACCTCCTGTATAGGTTGATTATGGAGACATGCAGAGAGGCAGCACAGCACAACACAAATGCTAATTTATGTATATATAGATATATATATATGCATATATATGACTTACATGATGATGGTTTTCTTAGGCACTTTAGTTTCTTGTTCAGTGACTACAAAGAAAACAGTATGAACAGCATGTTGTTAAAAAAAAGGCAGAAGCTCACAATCACATTAAATTTGTTATGCAAATAAAAGAAATTTAAAAACCTCGAGTGGAAAGAATTGAGAGGAAAAATAAAAATTAACACCATCCCACAGTTGTTTTTTCTGAGATTGCAACCAATTTTAGCAAAGTGTGATAATTAAATCCACAAATCACTTAAGCTGATCACGGACAAACATTTGCTTAAACATTTGTTTAAGAACCATGTCTTAAACCTGGTTAAAAGCTGATTTCCAACCTTAAAAGGCTTAGTAAGGTATAAACGGGTTAAATTTAACCGGGTTGGACTGAAAATAAAACATTTTGATTAATGTTTATAAACATGATAAAGACAGGTAGTCATCGATTTATGACCGCAGTTGGGACCGGAATATCTGTCACTAAGTGAGGTGGCTATTAAATGAATGGCATCCAATGTTATGACCTTTTTTTGCTGCAGTTGGTAAGCAAATCACATGGTTGTTAAGTGAATCTGACTTCCCCTATTGACTTTGCTTGCCAGAAAGTCGCAACTGGTGATCATATGACCCCAGGGCATTGGAACCGTCATAAATATGAGTCAGTTGCCAAGTGTCCCAATTGTGATCATGTGAATTGGGATGCTGTGAGGGTCCTAGGAGCGATTATAAGTCACTTTTTTCAGAGCCGTTGTAACTTTGAACGGTTGCTAAGCGAATCGTCATAAATCAAGGACTATCACTAGCTAGAGTGGAACACAGAGATTTGGCATCTGAAGGGATTTCCCATCATTCTGCACCTCCAAATTTCCCAAAAATGATGGAAATGGCTTATTCTAAGTACGAAATAAATGTTTCACACTCAAAATACAGGTAGTCCTCGATTTATGATAATTGAGCCCAAAATTTATGTTGGTAAGCAAAACAGATGCTAAGTGTTAAGTTGTTAAGGCAAGGAGTTTTGTTCAATTTTATGATCATTTTTGCCACAGTTGTTAAGCGAACCACTGCAGTTTTTAAGTTAGTGACATGATTATTAAGTGAATCTGTCTTCCGTACATTGCTTGTCAAAAGGTCGCAACCTCAGGACAATGCAACCGTCATAAATACGAGCCAAATTTTGATCATGTGACCATGGGGATGCTCTTAATGGTCGTGTGGAAAACAGTCATAAGTTACTTTTTTCAGAGCTGTTGTAACTTTGAACGTATGTGGAGGACTACCTGTAATTGTATTGAACGTAAAATGATTCAAATGGAAACCTTGTGATTGTTTCTTGACTCAATATGCTGTATCCTGGCCACAAATTTGTAGTTGTACGAGTCTACTTGTTAAGGAAGCACAGAGTGGAGCAGGAAGAGAGGGAGGGGAGAAGGAAGGAAGGAAGGAAGGGTAACACTAAGCAAGAAATAAACCATAAATAATCAGCATCTTAAGTGATTTGTGGATCACAATACAAGGCTGCTTCACTAATACATACAGCTCGGAATGTCAGGGCACCTAGATCACAATTGTTGATTTGGCATTCAGGTAATCCTCGATTTACAACCCACGATCCGAATGTTTTTTGCTGAGCTAGGTGGATATTAAGTGAGTGACGCCTGATTTTACAACCTTTTTGGCCACTGTTGCTTCAGTGAATCACCGCAATTGTTAAGCAAATTGTGTGGTAATCCGGCTTCTCCCATTGACTTTGCAAATGGCAATCAGGTGATGCTGCAAAGCTTTGTAAATATATGCCGGCTGTCTAGTGGCCAAATTTGGACCATGGGATCGCGAGGAAGCTGCGATGGTCATATGTGTGAGGACCTATAGCTAAACAAACAGCTGTAAGTCGAGGACTACCTGTCATTATATCCCGATTGCTTTCCACATTAGATTTTCATCTGCTTCGAAAGCATTTCCATCCAGACATTTGCCACTGTGAGAAAAGGCGTTGCTTTGTGCCTCTTCTAAACATGCCATTAGTATATTAATTGAGGATTTTCTATCATGGTCTTTTCCATGTCTTTGCAGTAAAGCCAAAGCAACAATTTTAACAACTACTAGAATTATTTTTTCTGAAAAGAAGAAGAGAGTACGCTATAATACCTTTCAAAATGGGGGTTACAGGTAGTCCTCAATCTACAACCAAAATTGGCCCCAACATTTCTGTTGCTAAGTGAAACATTTGCTAAGTGACATTTGACCCATTTTAAGATATTTCATGCCACAGTTGTTAAGTGAATCACTGCAGGTGATGTGTTAATAACATGGTCATTAAATGAACCTCCTTCTCTATTGACTTTGCTGATCAGAAGGCTGAAAAAGGGGATCATGTGACCCTGGGATATTGCAACCGTCATAAGAATGAGTCAGTTGCTGCAATGGTCATAAGTGTGAAAACGGTCAGGCCCCTTTTTTCAGTGCCATCATGACTTCAAATGGTCACTAAATGAACTGTGTAAGTTGAGGACTACTTGTATTCAAAGAACCTGGAAACCAAGAGACTCAAGTGAAGCTACTAAAGTTAATTCTGCTAACTTTACAGGCAGAAAAAAAGTGTGTTTTTAAAAAAGCAGGATTGATAACAGGAAAATAAAGACCAAGATGAATATACAAATATAGGTAGTCCCCGATTTACAACCATAAATGAGCCCAAAATTTCTGTTGCTAAGCGAAACAGTTCTTCCGTGAATTTTACCTCTCTTTATGACCTTTCTTCCCACAGTTAAGGGAATTACTGCTGTTGTTAAGATAGTCACATGGTTGTTAAATGAACCTAGCTTTCCCCATTGACTTTGCTCGTTGGAAGATCACAAAAGGGAATCACATGATCCTGGGATAATGAAACTGTCATAGCAATGAACCAGTTGCCACGTGACCCTGGGGATGCTACAACAGTTGTAAGTGTGAAAAACGGTCATATGTCACTTTTTTTAGTGCTGCTGTAACTTCAAACAGTCACTAAATGAACTGTTATAAATCAAGGACTACCTGTATGCAAATAATTTCTCTGTTTAAATCATGTTCAATAGGATATGTTCAAATTCTCCTATTTTGGCCAGAAAGGCACTTAAAAACTGGGATATCCAGCAGGGGGTAAAAATCAACTTATTGGTCATGACCACCTCACTGAAACCCTGCTCCTTTTTATTGTGTGTCACAATAATTGCAAAATAAATAAAAATGGTTTGATGGCCCTATCAGGGATACAATCTTGACTTTTTTGACCTCTTCTGACAATGTTGGGTTTTAGGAAATAACGTAAAACCTGTAACAAAATCTCAACAGTCCTGACATCATTTTAAATGAAAGCAAACCAGGTTGAATAAAATATTCCAAATTATTGTAAGGGTTGAAACTGAGCACTGATAATCTCTATTTTATTGTTTTATTATGTTTGATAGTGTATGTTTCTGAAACAGAAATTAAGCAAAGCCAAACACCAGGATTTAATGGATTAGTATGCTGAATAGGATGTGATTATTATTTTTTTAAATACTACTTTTGAAATAACCTATTTCAAATGTAACATTCCACTCATTGTTAAATGCAGGTAGCCCTCAACTTACGGCCACAACTGAGATCAGAACATCCTTCGCCAAGTGAGGAACTTGATACGTGAATCTCACCCAGGTTTGGGTTCTACTTACCTTCACCACCAGTTCTCTTCATGCATGCGCTTTGCGTGATCGCTTTGCTCGCATGCGCTCCTAATGGGCGCTCCACGCATGCACGCTTTCTTTACCAGCTGTAGTTCAGCATACAGGCAAAAAAAGCCCTCTGTGCATGCGCAGAGCAGTTAAGCCCAGCTGCTGGATGCTTCTTAGTGGATTGCTACTCAGGCCGAACCGGGCCGAACCAGGAGCAACCCACCACTGATCTCACCCAATTTTGTTATCTTTAATTTTGCTGCAATTATGAAGTGAATGTCCATGGTTGTTAAGTGAGTTGCATGGTTGTTAAGTGAATCTGGTTCCCCCATTGACTTTGCTTCTCATAAGGTCGCAAATGGGGATCATGTGATGACCCCGAGACACTGCAATCATCATAAATACATACCAGTTTCCAAATTTTGATCACATGATTGTGAGGATGCTGTGATGGTTGTAAGAGCGAGGGCTGGTTGTAAGTCACTTTCTCCAGTGCCGTTGTAACATGGAATGGTCACTAAATGAATGGTTGTAAGCCTGTATGAGATAGCACCTTGTGGACTTGCAATCTGCCAAATCACGGATTTGTGAGCAAAATTAACATAATGTTAGCAAAATGCAATGTTTGAAAGGAATCAAACGTTTTCTAACCATCAGCTCCATAAATAAGCTTGATTTCCTAAATTTTCTGGGCAAGATCTATTTAATTTGTACATACAGATAGGCCTCAACTTAGAACAGTTTATTTAGTGACCACTCAATGTTACAACAGTACTGAAAAAAATGACTTATGACCATTTTTCACACTTACAACCTTTGCAACATTTACAAAGCCACGTGATCAAAATTAAGATCCTTGGCAACTGTCTCATATTTATGACGGTTACAGTGTGATCCTCTTTTGTGATCTTCTGACAAGCAAAGTCAATGGTGAAGCTATGGTGAAGCGAGATTCACTTAATAACTGTGTTGCTATCTGAATAACTGCAGGGATTCACTTAACAACTGTGGCAAGAAAGATCGTAAAATGGGGCAAAACTCACTTAACAAATGTCTCACCTAGCAACATGAAATTATGGGCTCAACTGTGATTGCTGTGAGTCGCAGACTACTTGTATTTTAATCTTGTATTTTATATTTTAAATTTTATGTCGTATAATAGGTCTTATTTTAATTGTCAGGCTTCTGACATAAATAAACGAAGTTCAGCAAACTTTGTCATTTAACAAATCATCTCCAGAACTGTAGGTAATCTGAGCATTTGGGTTCCTTCTCTATAAATTTCTTAAGTGCATTAAAATCAACCAGTTTGTAAGTCTTGCTTTAATAAAACTGTGTTCCACATGTCCCAGGAGGAATAAAATTCACTTTATCACGCTGCAATTTTTAATTACATTTGCTTTCTAAAAGAAATAAAAGGTTTATGTGGCATTGTAATAGAGAATCTAGGGATTTACTCAGTCTGATTTATAACAAGAAGAGAAAATTAGGATTGTGCTAGCCATTTTTTACAATTTTTAGAACCCCTTTCAAAAAAAGGCATGATGCTTCTGATATTTTAACCTCACTGAGTATTGCAAAGCAGGTTAAAAGCTGTGGAGTTTGATTGACAGCCTTTAGCAATTAATATAGTAGGTTAGTGAAATTCAAATAATATAGACTGAGGAGACGCAATGAAACAAAATTCGATTCTTCAATAGGCAGAGAAGATGGTATCCAAACCGACTTTATTATCTTTCCTGTCCGTTTCCCCTTCAAAGGCAAAGGGCCATTTGCATTGTACAGGCATCCAAATTACACCAATATTTATTGATTTCTTTTTTGACAAAGCCACAGGTCACTTTTAAAAGAAATTTCAAATTAATTTCGTCACAGGGTATTAATAGAAGAATGCAGGTGTCTTTCTAAAACACGGATAAAAAATTTACAATGAACCTTATTTTAAATTAAAATTAAATTATAATTTGTATAATATATAAATAAAATATTTAAATTTCCAGTTTAATTCACTACACGTGAAATGGTCATGTTTTCATGGGTCAGACTTGCCACATAAAATAACAGAATAACCGAGTTGGAAGGGACCTTGGAGGTCTTCTAGACCACAGCCAAGAGGGAAACCCTCGAAGATCTCAGACAAACTGGTTGCCCAGTTCAAGCAGAAACCGTTAAAAAGGTTAATTTCTAAATACAATGACACCGGGAAATACTTTATCTGAAATAGTCAGGTTGGTCTAGCGATCACCAGATTAGAAAGCAGAAGATTATGAGTTCTAGTTCCTCTTTAGGCATGAAAGCCTGCTGAGTGATTTTGGATCAATCACCAGGAGATGTTTTCTAGTCCTACATTAACCAGGATAGCCAAATGGGGGATTTGGGGCCACCCACCAGGAATCTGGGAATTCTAGCCTTGCCTTAGGCATGACAGCCAGATGGGGGATTTGGGGCCAATCACCAGGAGATGGTGAGTTCTAGATCTGCCTTAGCCAAGAAAGCAACCTGAATGACTTTTGACCACTCACTAGGAGACAGGGAGTTCTAGTTCTGTATTAGGTATGAAAGGCTCTTTCTCAGCCCAACCTACCTCAGAGGGTTGTTGTTGTGGGGAAAATAGGAGGAGGAAAGTGTGTCAGATATGTTCTTGAGCTATTTGTAAAAGGAATAATAACGGGGTGCAAATAAATATCAGTCTGAGACCTCTAAAAAACTGTCTGCTGAAAAGAAAGAAATTATTTTTAAACCAGGTTTCCTCTTTGCCAATCACCTGCTAGCGGTAGCCAACACAAGCCTTGAAAATGTCAAAACGATGCCATGTTGTGGTGCCATTGTGTCATAACCTCTGATGTACATTCTTAAGTCATGTCAAGTACGTGACAGTATCACAATTCACCCTTTGAAAAACACCCAAATTCACAATATCAAGAATGCTTTATCCTTTACAAATAATTCAATTCCACATTGATTGCAGTAGCAAATCCTAACACACACACCCCAAAACCCCCAGAATTAGTTATACCTAGAACACTCAAGAATCTATGTATCCACTGCATGATTAGACTATATGTGGTAGATCTTAATAGCTTGCATTTCACAATCTCAAAAAATAAAAAAAATCATTGAAATACTCTCAATTCGGTAGGAGACATGGTGGATGTTATCATCTGTATCTATGGCTACCTATCTTCACATGGATGGTGTTCCACAGGGAGGGAGCCACCATGGAGAAGGCCCTTCTTCGGGGTCCCACTAGATGGATCTCCTTAACAGAGGGAACGCATGACATCTCCTGCTCTCCGCTCTGGTGGTTCAGGTGGGTGTAACTGGGAAAAGATGGTCCTTCAAGTAACAGGGAGAGAGCCACCACAGAGAAGGCCCTACTTCTTGGTCCGGCAGAGTGACTTGGCTCAGGCCCTCTCTCTCAACTCAACACACCTCACAGGGTTGTTGTTGAGGGGAAAATGGGAGGAGGAAAGTATGTTGTAAAAATAATAAAGGCAGGATATAAACAAAAAATACTTGTATATACAAATTCCATTTCGTCCAACTTAAGATCTGAACAGAAGAGGAACCTTAGTTATTGCTAACCTCTAGAAGACTAGGAGAGCAAACTTGTGGGATCATAAAATGAACCTTGAATAATTACAAAACATTCTGCATCTGGTTCACACCATTGTTGTGGGTACAAATGGTGTTCTTTTCAACTTGTGTAGTCTTACTAGGTGATTTTTCTGTGGAGGCACCACCCTGAACTGACCTACAATCAGCCTAAATATAATTTAGAATTACAGGGTCAGAAAGGACCTTGGAGATCTTCTAGTCCAATCCCCTGCTCAAGCAGGAGGCCATGGACCTGGGCCTCTTCCGCCACAAAACAACAACAATGCCAGACCAGGCAAACACAATCACTAACCCAGTCCCATAACAAACAGGAATGCCACAACTTCTGAGAGGTAAGAGAATGCACCCATTCATTCCTTGATTAGCCACCATTAGCCTTCTTGAATTAAACACATTGTGAGAGAACAGATCAAAAGGCCCTACCTTCTATTGTGATTGCTTGCTCGGGTCTCTTCTCCGAAGCCAAGGCTGTTGTGGTTTGACGGTAAAGTTGTGCGCCTCCCTTCGCGGTTCCCAACCTGTTTATCAACTGAAGACAAGATGACAACGCTAGTAAGAACGTGTGTGGATTTCAGATGAAGAAGAAAAACCAACTCCAGGTGGTTCTTCACAAATCTATACAGTTTGTTCTTGACTTACGACCACAATCGAGCCCAACATTTCTGTTGTTAATGTTTGTTAAGTGAGTTTTGCCCCATTTTATGACCATTCTTGCCACAGTTGTTAAGTGAATCTGGCTTCTCCATTTACTCCATTTACTTTGCTTGTCAGAAGATAAGCCAAAGGTGGTCATATCACCCTGGGACACTGCAACCATCATAAATATGAGTCAGTTGCCAAGGGTATGAATTTTGATCACGTGTCTGTGAGGATGCTGCAATAGTCATAAGTGTGAAAAATGGCTGTAAATCAGTTTTTTTCAGTGCCCTTGTAAGTTTTAACAGTTACTAAATTGAGGACTACCTGTACAAGGAATCACTTTGTGTAGAACATAGAATCATGGCTCTGGAAGGGACCTCAGAGGTCTTCTAGTCCAACCCCGTTCAAAGCAGGTGAACTTATACCATATGAGCCATGGTGGCGCAGTGATTAGAATGCAGCACTGCAGGCTATTTCTGCTGACTGCCGGCAGCCTTCAATTTGGCAGTTGAAACCTGACCATCTGAAGGTTGACTCAGCCTTCCATCCTTCCGAGGTGGGTAAAACGAGGACCCAGATTGTTGGGGGCAAGAGGCTAACTCTGTAAACCACTTAGAGATGGCTGTAAAAGCACTATGAAGCGGTATATAAGTCTAAGTGCTATTGCTATTGCTAATATGAGCTATTATTTATTATTTAAGTTAATGTAGAAGCAAAGGTTTCCAACTTTTTCCTAAGCATATATATGGAGGAGAGTGGAGGAGAAGAATGTTGCTTACCAATATGCATTCTGTTTACTATTAATTTGCATATGTACACATGTATATAAAGTGTTCATCAATATGACCCAACAGTTACAGCCCTTTTTCTATAGTGTCAGTTTGACCCAGATAACATAGTTAAAAGGTTTTTTTTTCATCTTTTCAACCCTAATAATAGCAGTTTTATGTTTCCTTTTTTTAAGTTTCCTCAGGGGTTACTATAATACAAAGGTGGAAAATTTGTAGAAGTAGATTAAGGATCTCCAAACTAAGCAAAGCAAACCTAAAGTTGATTGAGTTACTATGACTGTTCAGTGGTATTTTTTCCATAAACTGTTGGCATAACCAACCTCCTTATTATTACATCTATAGAGGCAGCAACTCTCTTGCAGCAATGGAGATGGTATTGGTAGGCATATTAACTAGAATGAAAAGCTATGTAGCAAAAGGAAAGGAAAAAATATGTTTGCTTACTACCATAATTTCCACTGATGAAGGAAGTTGCTGGCTCATTGAGAAGGCAGGAAGGCATGTAATGAAGCTTGCTGTAGGAATGGAACTAACCACTTTCCTTATTAGACTGATACCACTGTCTGTATTAGACTTTCTAGTCATGCCCTCTTCTGTATCCACCTATATCTTTCATGTGCCCTGAGTTAAGTGAAGAGAAAATAACATTTGAATTCTCATGTACTGACTAAAGCAGGACTTGTGTCAATACTGATTCTAAATGTTTGATTAGGGCATTCATTTCTGTGAATTGCAGCATTCCAATACTTGTTATCAACGTAGATAAACATACAGGACTATGGATAAAACAAAAATCAGGTTATCTTTGTTAATCAATTATAGAGGCCTTTTGTTCTTTGTTTCAGGTGCAAGGTTTCTCTTGACAGATCAGTCAGAATCTTAATGAGTCTAGGAAACCATTAACTATATTAAAAAGAAAATGGTAGTTAAGTGATCTGTAGAAGATTCCCTATGGGAGACTAATATTGCTGTACAAATGACTCAAGAAATGGCCTAGCCATGGCCTTTGATGGTCAAGATGAAAAAAGCTCTACCACGTAGGATCTCAGAGTGGATGTGAACATCAGTTTCCTATTGCAGCATTTAGGTACTGGACAAATCATCTGAAAAAAACTCCAGAGCATAGTTACAGTCTCAGAATTCACCCCCAAATTTTTAGCTTGATCATAGTCTGTATCTTTCTTTGTATGCATACAAATTATTAAAAGCAAGACAGAGTCATCTCAGATACAGAAGCCATTAGCAATAACACACTGAAATAGCCCCAGCACAGTTGTATAGGATGCTGTTTGTACAGGCAAAGATTTGCATTAGTGGTATGTACTTAGATGTGTGTTCTAAACTTACATTTCAGTTCAGCATGGCTTAACATTTTTTTTCAAGAATAATGTAGCATGTTGACGTAATAATGCCAATTTTCTGTTAAAAGGAGTCTTTCTACTTTTGTGTTGCGTTAGCCTTTAATCAGTGGAAATTGTGCTTGGTTTGGTCTCAGATTTTCTACTCTTCCTTCATCTTAAACAACTATCAAAGAACGTGGCATCTGAATAACTTATTTTAATATTTGCCTAGAATAAAGCAAATAATACAATTAGGTAAGATTTTTAAAAAAGGGATCTTGAAATATATGAGATAAACTTGTTAAACTGGATTGCTTGGAAAAGTAAGACAGAATAAAACAAATATTATGGAAAAGCAAACAAAAGTTCTACTGAAGGTTTTTTTCTGCATAAGAAAGAAATATGTGATACTACTAGCTTTCATTGCTTTTGGATTACTCATTGTACGCCTCTGAGCAGAGCCAAAATAGTTAGTTGCAAATAAGTGTAGCACATACTATAGTTTAAAATCACTATTTAGTTTTCATATGATTGATATGACAGTCTGCATTCTAAATACAGTGTATTTTCATGAAGAAAATTTTATTAACAATTCTATCATGACTGTTATGCCTTCTTAATTCACATAAGCAGGCCAGACTTACCTTGCTCCAAATCTTGCTTGCTGCTGTCCCAGGTGCTTTGAAACCTGAACATGCATTATGGATCGCAAAGACATCAGCCTGGCAACTAAATGCAGATTAATCTGCATGATTTTGTTTTCCATAGCTGTCTGTGGGAAAAAACTAGAAATGAGGAAAATTGAGAGAGAACCAATTTGCTCAGACTAACTCCCAATATTCTAAAAGGCATATATTTATTTATTTATTTATTTATTTATTTATTTATTTATTTATTTATTTAATCAAATTTTTATGCTGCCCACCTCCCAAAGGATCCCGAGTGGCTCACAGCAGAAATATATCAATAATACATTGTAAAAATTTAAAATGAGTTAAAACAATAAAACCATAGAACACTCATATCCCATCTGGGGCCGGATTTCGCTGAGTCACAATAGCAAGATCAACGGCCCCATGCCTGCCGGAAAAGCCAAGTTTTAACAGTTTTGCGGAAAGCCAGTAAGGTGGAGGGAGTCCGGACCACAGGAGGTAGTTGGTTCCGGAGAGCCAGAGCAGCCACAGAGAAGGCCCTTTCCCACGGGCCCACCAGCCGACATTGTTTAGCTGACAGAACCCGAAGGAGACTGACCCTGTGGGATCTTACCAGTCACAGGGAGATGTAGGGTAGGAGACGATTTTGGAGATAACCTGGTCCTGAGCCATGTAGGGTTATACATTTTCATTTTATATATTTTCCCTATAAATGATAAATATGTCCAGGATTTATGTGTATCTCTGCATGAACTGTTAAAAAAAAAGACTAGTAAGTGTAAGATTCTATTAATTTTTCCTTGTTATATTATTTCATTGATAGATGCCACTAGCAGAGAAGGATATCATGTTCAGTGGTTCCCAGAATTATGTTCTTACAACAGTACCGAAGAGCCTGAAAAATTCAATGATGTAACATATGTAAGTTAAGTTTTAAATATCAAAAACTATAAAGATATGATCCTATATTTTGTGAGAAAAAGTATAAATGACCTTTAAAGATCCCGTTATGTTCCCTTTACATTCGAAGACAAATTTATTCTATATTTCAAAGCATCCATTTTGTCCTTTCTAATGAAAAGCTGTTGTAACTTCAGTTCCTTGGAGTTCTCCACATGTATTTGGCTGCAGTTCCTATAGATCAGGGCTGTCAAACTCACAGTCTGTAGGCTGGATGTGTCACACGATGCCCACGCTGACGCCCAGTTTAGCGAAGGGGGGAAAAAGGTGCCATATGTCACACGCCGCCGCCGTGATGACACAAGTTTGACATACCTGGTATAGATTGAATATGGCCCATTGGCCATTAGCTCTAATGAATGTGCATTATGTGACTTGAATCCTTTGAAGTGGCCTATGTTGAGGAAGACTGGTTGATCTAGTTTAGGGGTGTCAAATTCAAGGCCCGTGGGCTGAATCCGCTGCATCTGCGGGGTGCTTGACCTGCAGGGCTGGTCTGGAAATAGCAAAGAACCAGCCCATGGTGCCTCTGCTAGCAAAAATGAGGCATGGGTGGGGCGCAATGCTTTTGGCCTCTGGAGTGGTCCAGGAGGCCTTCCAGACCCAAAACGGCTTCTGGAGTGCTGCAGTAGACCTTCCAGGCCCAAAATGGGGCCTCCAGAGTGCTGCAGGAGGCCTTTCAGGCTCAAAATGGGGCCTCCAGAGTTGTCCAAGAGGCTGTCCTTAGCTCAGAAGGTTATAAAAGGGAGGAAAAGTAAAATATTTTACCTTTCAGCTTGCAGGATTCTGCTACTATAGCCTATGTCAATAATTTATAGTTCTAGACTTGCTATGGAGTCAGTTTCCTGATCTGATCTCTCTCATAAGGTGATCAAGTCGACACCTCCCTATTTTTCTAAGTTTATAAAACCATGTCTGTGGAGGTATGGTCCCATGTCATGCCCATCGTGGCCACGCCCGGCCATCCAAGGTCAAACCCAATCCTGATGTGGCCCTCAATGAAATTGAGTTTGACACCCCGATCTAGTTTATTTCTTATGATGAAGAACCAGATTTTTAGTTAATTCTTTTGGATGGTAGTAACTGCAGCTGGCATGGCAATTGTACTGTAGATGAAGATAGCACTAGGATTTCTGGGGTTATTTTATTAGGGAAAATTGAATATTCCCCCCCCCTTTTTTTTTTTTTTTAAAAAGCACCTACTAAAACTGGCATTAATTATTTTTCCATTTTCCTCATGTTTGTTGAGCAAGTATGCCTTGGGGAAATTAACAAGAAGTTCAAGAACTTGTTTACTTATCCAGCTTTATCCCAGCTATGACTTCAGATTTCTAGTACTTGAAGTCATATACTTGTAATTTTAAATATTTTATTTATTTATTTATTTATTTATTTATTTATTTATTTATTTATTTATTTATTTATTTATTTATTTAATTAATGGCATTTATATACCACCCATCTCCTGAGGG
>JANHFM010004501.1:0-13453 GCA_032468115.1 Grayia smithii
CCAGCTCTGCTGGCTGGGAAATTTTGGGAGTTGAAGTCCACACATCTTCCAGTGGCCAAGGTTGAGAAACACTGGTCTAATGTGTAGGAAACTGGCAAATATTTCAGACACAAAAGTGGTTATGGTACATTGAAAAATTAAAGAACAGTAGGTAATAATATTAGAGCTTATGAACTACTTATGAATCCACCCTGCCTTTGGAAACTGGGATATACTGCTATCTTGTGGTTCTTTTATGTTTTATTTTTGTTTTATTATTTATGGTTTTATTTTTGTTTTATTATGTATGGTTTTTTTAAAAAAAAAATCCCTGTGATTATGGTTTTTTTATTTTGTTTGTAGGTTGCCCAAGAGTTATTTTTTTGCAAGTTTGACTTAAGAGGAATCATGGCAACCATTCAAACATATGGCAAGTTTGGAGCCTGCTCTAAAGTATGGAAACATATGGAAAGGTTGAAGCCTGCTGGTTCAGCTTATACTTGTTAGATAAATTGGTTACCTTTGGAATATTTTGGATTACAATTCCTAGAACTCCTGACTATTGGGCAGGCTGGAAGGGACTTTAAGGAATGTAGTCTAAAACCTGTAGAAGACACCAAAATGTCTATTCTTGACATAATCTATAAGCCTCTAAGCATAGTTGACCCCATTTCTCTGTCCCATACAACATACCCCAATATGCTTTAGCTGCCACTGAAGCTTGAGGAATAAGGTGCAACATCTCTTTTATTTTTCCACTATGATGAAATTTTTTATTCATTTATGCCCTATTCCATAAACACGTCAGTCCCATGAACTAAAATGAACCTAAGCCCACAAAACACATTTTGACCCCAGTCTGCAACCTCTGGAAGTTAATGATCCACAAACGAACCAACAAAAAGAAAATATTTTGTCGCAAGGCACCAAGTCAAAAAAGAGTGGAATAACTGTCAATGAAATGATTTTCAATTCTACCCAACATTTTATTCTGCATAGTATCTAATTTATTCCGCACAGTACCTAAATGGGAAAAAAAACTTCAAAAAGCTAATATAGTGCTGGAAAATATAGGAGTTTTAATGCATGAAAGCTAAAATCACTGTAACTGAACGATAAATATCGTATTTATTAAAGGCTGGAAAGAGATCTGCATCGCATTCCCTGAGGCCACTCTTGACACTTTAAAACCAGAAGAGGCAACCAAGCTTTTGCCTGCTGTGTTCTCAGAGCAGCTATTTCCATCTTGGCAACCTCCAGATGTTTTGGGACTGAAACCCTCAGAAATCTCATGGCAGTCCGCACGCATGTCTCAAATGCACAGGATCAGGCCATGAAATCCCGAGCTTCAATAATCCTGAGTATGAACCTCTTTTCAGCCACGAAAAGCAAGGGTGCTTTATTGCAGCCATTCTCTCTAAACTTTGAAAGGCCATACAGAAGAAGCCAGAGAGAAACCGAGGGATGCCTCTGCACATGGGGCCAGACCTCTCCCCTCAGGATCCCCTGAGGGGAAAGGAAAGGAAAAATTCAACTCCTTCTTTCTGAAGATGAGACCTCTGAGGGAGCTCAGATCCTCCACCCCCACCTCCCATTGTTCTTTTGGCATTTGGACTTCTGCCTTTCCTGTAAATATATTTCCTAGCCTGGAATAATGCCAGGAACCACCCTTCTCTTACCTGGAGGGAAAGCATTTAGAAGCACATTGAAAAGAAGGAGGTGCATTCATAGCCTCTTGAGGGAAAAGGTTCTTGGGCATAAATAACATTGTCAGGAGGTGCCTTTCTCGACAGAGACTGACCCCAGACCTTAAAACAGGTTCCACCATCTATCAGAACGTTTTAAAAAAAATCTCAGGCAGGAAAACAATGGCTTTTATAGACAAGATGCCTGTGACTAAAATAGATTTATCTTTCCCATCTAGGAAAAAATAAGGATGATCTAACCAGAAAACATATTGTGAGGAGTGTATTTTTATTTTTCAACAATACTGTATTTTAAATGTTCTATTTATATCAACGTAGGAAAATGATACAATAGCGTTAATAATGCAATATTATAATTAAAGGAAAAGAAAAAAGAAGCCTGGAAAATTATGTGATAAACAAAAGATCTCCCAAAAATTTGAACCACAAATGTCTTCCTGTAATTGGCAGATAAATATAGAGAACTGCATGACTGCTAGTAATCTCTGGCCTGGAAGACACACTTGAAACAACCATAGAAAGCATAGAAAGAAGAGCTATGGCAGCAGCAAGAAGAAAGAGCAGACAAAGCAGGAGATGGAAATTATCTCTTGCACACATAATGCAAATGTAAAGCAACAAATTAGGCATCAGAAACTTCCAGTGCACCCAGACTTTTGTTGATGGGTATGTCCTGCAGGCATGTAGAGTGAACAATTGAGTAGACATTCAAGCCAGCTTCTCTGTGATGTTTGAATCCTCTCAAAAGATTGCATAATCCTTTGATTAAAAAGTGGCATTTTTGTTTTCAGTACCAGGACAGTTAGCCACTATTTTTCATTCCTAATTACCATTTTTTTGCACCTTCCATTCAATCATATCTGATTTTTGGAGACTGTCTGGTCAAGTTCCTGCAGCTTTCTTGGCAAGTTTTTTCATAAGTGGTTTGCCATCATCTCCTTCCTAGGGTCGAGAGGGAGGGAGTGGCCTAAGGTTGCCCATTTGCCTCTGTGTCTAAGATAGGACAAGAATTCAGTCTCCTGGTTTCTAGCCTGATGCCTTAACTACACCAAACGTCTCCATAATTGCTAGCTGTAACCTAATTCACACACACAGCATCCATTTCTAGCAAGTCCATTAAGTTTATCATATCTGTCTTTACTCACGCTGCAATTTTTTTCTCTCCTCTGGAGTTTGTAACTTCTTATTTGATGAAGAGTTCTAGAGCAGTGAAGAGCTTGGATATGTTTGTGTACTGTTTTGATGGGATCTATTAAATGTTAATAGGGATTATAATCATAAAAACCTAAAGTTGGAAAGGACCTTAGAGAGTTTTTCAGACTGGCTCCTGCCCAGTTCAGGAATCGCCATAGCCTTCTGGAGAAATGGCTGCCGGCAGTGGTGGGTTTCCAATATTCTTACTACTGGTTCACCGCATGAGTGCCTTCTGCCCATGTGCCTGGCCCTGAAAACATGCCTAAATAGGATGGCATAGATCTGGGGCGCGAGGGGGCAGCCCACCCACGATCTCCACTACTGGTTCGCCTGAACTGGTACGAACCAGCTGAATACCACCTCTGGCTGCCAGGCTTTTCTTGAAAACCTCCAGTGATGGAGCACCCACAACTTCAGGAGGCAGACTGTTCCACTGCTTTGGAAAACAGTCCCAGTCAGACAATTCCTCCTGAGTTCTAGTTTGGATCTCTCATTGAAGGGCTTCCACCTACATGTACTTTTAGCACCTCTCAGGTGCTAAGGAGAATAAATCTTTTTCCTCTTCTCTGTGACATTCCTTAATGCACAGAAAGACTGCTATCACTCTCCCCTTAGCCTTCTCTTCTTTAAGCTAAACATCCCAAGTTCCTTTAAGTGCTGTTCCTAGAATTTAGCCTCCAAGCCCCTCACCGTCTTTGTTGCTCTTCTCTGCACCCTTTCCAGATCAATCTGAGACACCACAGATGAAATTAACACCCAAATAAATCTCTAATGTTCTAATCAGAAGTACAATCAGAATCTGACGGATGAAGGTCTTACACAAAGGCCTTGGCTTTTCAAGAGAAGCATGGCCATAGATAAAAATGAGAAGTTTGAAGTGTCTCCTAAGGCAGATTTTCTATCAGTTTGGCTGCTTCCTCTGAGGGCAATACACAAATCACTGTGACAGGCAAAGAGTAAAATATAGTTGTTCATACACATCCTTCATCATCAGCCAACCTTCAGTGTGCAGTTCTTGATAAAAGAGCTTATTTTAAGTAAATAATGGTTATGGTCGTGATCTAATTACAAGGCTAATACATATGCTTAGTTTTATAGGAATTTGGAGTAACTCAGAAGGGTTTACAGAACATTATTCTTGATAAAGAGCTTTCTCAACCATTTGCTGTGCAATACACAACTGTTGAATTAAATGTATTCATTTAAATAGAGGTAATTTAAAATGACTCTTTTCTGAGTTTGAAACCCAACTCACATACTAACCTACAAACTATGGTTTGCAAACCACTGTGACCAGATTCATATAATACACTATAACAAACTATATTACAGATTAGTATAGGATTGGAATCTACCCTCTATCTCTATCTGTTCTAAATTTAAGGGGCGGTGTCATCCGGCTTCACTATGACCTGAAGGAAAATGATGAAACAAATTTGATGAGGTTAAACCACTCTGGATTTAGTTATTTCTTAAAGGGAAAATGATCCCTTAAATTCTATTGAAGTTTATATCAATAGGAAATCCCTGAATTAGACAGGTTTATACACATGCACATGTAGAAATGTGCTTCATTTCTTCTACAGACTCAGTCTTCAAGTTTCCTTAGTTTAGAAAGTATATTATTTTTGCTTCAAATTATTTTTAAACTTGGGGGAGGGGTAAATGACCCATTTTTTTTCATACATCTACAAAAGTGTAGAATGTGACAAGCTTCAGTCACTCTCATCTTATTGTCCAGGCATTTAAACTTTCTTGGGAAATCTCAAGCAAGTCACAATGGTAACAGCCATCCCTTTTTTTGCCCCCCGAGTTTGCTAATCAGTGACAAGAGTTTCTCTTTTTCAGATAACTGAACGCACTTTTTCAAAGAAGAATGTTTGATCATAGTGTGTGTAGTCATCTATCTTTCATCTCTGATAAACAGGTCTTGCCATTGTTTCAATAACTTGCAAAACTCCCTTTGATGAGTGGGCCAAAAAAAACATATATCTATCAATATCATGGGAAGGGAAAGCTATCTCAAACGACTTTCAATTCCAGATTATTTTCTACTTCCAAAAGAGTGATTCTAAACATGGATGCCCCATATATAATTAGGATGAATAGCTGTCATTGTACAGGTTTAGGAGGGATAGATGTATCAGTAAGAAAAAACTGTTGAAGCCAACAGCAGCTATCGTAACATCCTGTGACCAGAGATTCTATATCCTAGATTAATTACATGTTACATGAAATATTTCTTTTTGTCTGTCCTCAATCTACTGCCAAGCAAATGTTCTGGATGACCCCCAAGTTCTAAATCTGAGAAAGTGTGCAATACTCTTTGCCAGCAGAAATCTGAGATACTACAGGCACACCAAGAAATATTCTTGTCTTGTAGAAACTTGTTTTCTGAAACTTACAGCTTCTACACATGGTGAAAAGAAACTCCAAGATATAGGAAATGTGGAAACATCCAGGGCCAGATGACTAGGAAAAGAAGGGCTTTAGGAAATATTTACCTGTATAATAGGGGGCATTTTTTGAAATTCTAAACTACAGTTTAGATTGGAATGCTGTTTCAGTAGGGATTCTAACAAAGATAAATAGAAAAGCATTATGCTACAACTAAAAATGAGTACAAAAAGTGAAATGAAACAAAGAATTGATCCATGTGTGCTACTCTGAAAATTGCATTACGCTGTTGTTGCAATTGTAATTTTTAATAACACTATTATTTTAAAAATCAAAATTACATTACACTGGTTGTCTGTTAGAATTCCTGCATCCATGCTTTTTTCTTCCTCTTTTGTGCACAAATGTGTGCATGCACACACAGACACACAATCAACTATCTTTCCAAGCCCTTAAGATTGCCTTATCATATTGGTCCTTGCAAAGCAATTTAAAAGAACAGTGTTTCTGCTTATCATCACATATGTTCTTCCGTGACTATATTCTTATGATAAGAAGGCGCCTCTGCCCAAAGCAATGGAGGAAAAATCCTATTAATGGCAGTCCACTGTTTCCTGACCCACTTTGATCAAATCAGAGGAGGGACATAAATTCTTCCTCTATGTTCATATCCAAAGAATCACAAACCCTCATTCTTAGCATGCTGCCCCTTAACTCTTTTTCAGTATATTTTCATTTCTCACTTGAAGGTCCAAGATTACATCTAGAACCTTTGACAACTTTGGAGGCAAAACTGTCTGAGGTCTACAAAACAACAGCATGTGTTAATCCAACACAGTGTTTCTCAACCTTGGCACCTGAGTTGTATGGACTTCAGTTCCCAGAATTCCTCAGCCAGCAGCACAGCTATCGACTTCACACATCTTAAAGCTGCTGAGGTAAACAAAAACCGATGAATGAAACATGTGATCTTTCCTGTGAGTTAGTGCTGCTTTGCCACCACTCTACAGAATCGAGGGTGTAGATAATAGTCTTGGTCTTAGCCATGACAAAGAGAATTATGGCTCGCCCTAGCCTTGCAAATACTGCCCCCTTCTTTGCCCATACTACTGGTGGTAATTTTCTCCTGGTTGGCAAGCAATCCCTAATTATTACAGAAGAATGCAGCCTTTCCCAACCTGGATGCCCTCTCTCTTGTGGACTTCCAAACCCCAGAGTTCTCAGCAATGGCAATGTTGGCCAGGAATTCGGGGAACTGAAGTTTATACATCAGAAGAGCACCCCAATTTGGAAACCCTGACATATTAAGAAGTTCACATTAAAACGATGCTTGCTTTGGCATCATAAAGCCTGGACATCATCTTTCAAGAAGGGAGGAATGGTGGCTATCTCTATTTTCTCCTTCTTTTCTGACCCTTTGCCTGTGTCCATGTAGATGGAGTGGCTCTTTCTTTTCACATCGGGATCTATTACAAAATGAGCTTACCTGGCGATGGGAAAGAATAGAAAAGAGACGATTAGCCTTGCCTTATTACCTGCTGAAACATTTACAAATACACATGAATATGGACCGTCCTCCTCTGGGAGAGATTCACAAGATATTGGAAGGCGCCCCTCTTTCCAGTGAGTCCAACACAGATCTTTCAGGGCCTCACAAAATCCCCGGCAGGGTGGTGGGGTGACTGGGAGAGAAGCATTGCACCCAGGTACCAGTAGCAAGCAGAGAAACCACTCCAAGTAGCGGTGACACCGAGATTTAAGAAGCCCCTCCCACTCATGCAAAGCAGCCCAAACTTCCTCCTCACTGCCATGGTTCAAATAATTCGGCATTCGGAAATGCTTCGTGCCCAGGTGGTTGCAATATGACAACTTGGTCGGTAAGGGCAAGCACCGGCCAGCCGATGGAGTCAATCCAGGTAAGAAGGAAGGAAGCCCTGAATTGCTATTGCTATGTTGCACGGCGTAGGTTAGTAGAAACTCAAGAGAGTCAGAGTTATTGGCAGGGGGGAAATCCATAACATTAGTTGCACTGGAATTAGAAACCGAACCTCTAGAATGGTTTGTTTTTGCACCAGCTACTCCTATCCCAAAATGTTTAAAGAAGGGGTGGCTTTTAAAGCTGAGGTGTGCTCCACTGCCTTTGGAGACAGGTTGGCTAGGATTTGTAACATAAGGCAGCACCCAGCTGTCTAAAGTACCCACCACCTTGGACGGCATTCCTGCATGCAAGCTGCTGTTGCTGTTGCTGCCACTGCTGCTGCTGCTGCTGTTAGCTTGGGATTCCTGCAATTTCAAAGCTTTTACAGTGGACAAAATCCCTTGTTTTTTTGAGAAAGTGCCCCAGGTTGCCCTTGTTGCTGGGGGAGTGAAAGCAACTTCTTGCCCTGCTTCTGGAGATTCTTGAAAAACCAACATGGTGCCACCGAAATGACCATCAGGGGAAAATGAGAAAGAGGCACTACCTTGCCGTGGTTTCCCAGGTTTCTTCGGAAAGACGCGCGTCTTGTTCCACAGAAGAGCCAAGTCTTTGTTCCACAGGTGAGCAAGCTTTGTTGCCCCCTCTGGTTTCTTCGTTTTCAGGGAGGTCTGTATGTTGCCTGTTAAGTTAGCAGTAACGTGTTGGATACTCCCTGGTTCCGTAACAGGGGCAGGTGATGCGCTGGTCTCAGTTGTGGCAGGTACCTCGGTCCTCTCCGTCCTGTTGGTTGTCTTTTCATCCAAAAGCTGAACCACATTCTGAACGCCTTCAGCCCCACTGAGGATCTCCACTCCCACTCCTGTAATATTTCTTTCTCTGCCTTCTTCCCGGGAAGGAGATGTTGCTGCAGGGACTGGTACGGTTGGAGTAAAGTCTGTTTGCTTCAGGGTAAATATGGTCCCCGCTTTCCCCCTGGACTCAGGATCAGTAGTACTTTCAAAGGGGGCATTTGGGCTCGTGGTAGCTGCAGGTGTGGAAAGGTCCTGGCTTGTCTCATCTTCAGCCTCGGCAGCTTTTGTGGGAGACAGCGTTGTTTCTTCTGAACCTCTCCAAAACCAATTCCTCCAGCCCTGGGCATTGGCTAAGCAGCAGAGGAGCACCAGCAGAAGCCAAGCACTGACTATTACTCGAGCCATTCAAAGGTTGCTATGGGGAAGTGCGCTGCAGTGAGTGGTGAATGAAAGAATTCACATTGATCTGTCCTCTGGAGTTGTGGGGTTAGGAAGCATGCTGCTCTCGGCCAGGCAGATATACAGTAAAAGGATGGGAGGTGTGGCTAACTAACCAAGCCCTCCCCTCCAGCCTGTTTCCTATTAAACCAACACTTTTCAAACACAGCCTGGGAAGGCTTTTAACAGAAGGAATATACGTACAAGCAGATCTTAAATTGACTTCTTCCATTTTATTTACTACATCCAAGCAGTAGAAAAGCATGCCTGGAAGCTAGCAATTTCATAATTTCAGCAGCGTGCTGCTTCCTCTCCTCCACCCAAAGCTTAAGAGAATATTTGGGCACATGAAGCTCCTCCCTGCCCTGAATTGATATGAAAACAAAAGGTAGAGATTTCCCCCCCCCTTTCCTAGCTGCTTACATCTTCTTTCTCCAACCATTAACTTTGGAGCACAGAGTTTCTCTGCATGTCTCCAGAGAAATCCCATCTAAGGGAGAATAGAAGCATCCCAAAAAATGCAGAGGATGAAATATGTTCTGACTCATTCAAGAAAGCATTTTTTACTCACTAGTGTACTACCCAGAGAGACCCTGCTCAGGATCATGGATGTGAACCAGCCAAAGCAAACCAATTTTTAGTGCATTTTTAAAAAGTCTGTTCTGAGCTAAGCCTGACTCCTGATGACTATTATAGCAATCTATGCCAGGGGTGGGAAACTATGACAACTTTACAATCTGTGGACTTCCATTCCCAGAATCCCTGGGTCAGCCATGCTCCTGGCTCAGGAAATCTGGGATTGGGATCCACAAAGTTGCCATAGTTGATCACCTCCTGATCCTTGCAATGAATTTAATAACAGTATGAAAGTGATTTACCATGCCCTTTTTCTGGAGCATTTTTCAACTTTCCAGTGTAGCTTACTGTCAAATGGTCTTTTTTTTTTTTTAATGCTACCAAATTATTTTACCAAATTAGTCTGACCCAGACACAAAAGAGCCACAAAAGCATCAGACTCTGAATGGATGTTTTTTAAATATCTCTACGTAAGGGTTGGGAGATGTTTTATTTTGAAAAAAACCAAGATATTTTTCAACTTTCCAGTATAATTTGGAGTACGCAAAACAAGCTTAAATTTCTATTGAAACGACTAGGATTAAACAGAAACCTACTCAGGCAATATGCTTAGTTTTTTAAACAAGCAGACTCTCTAATGTCAGGGGATTGTCTGCTTTTCTGCCATCATGAATTATTATTAGTATTTGGAATAGGCTGGCCCTTACAAATAGCCAGAAAGTGGGGAATGTCAACATCCTACATGAGAAAAACATCTTACAGGGTAGTTAGACTAACTGTCCTATCCTGTGCATAGTTATTTAGACCAGGGTCAGCAACCTGCGGCTCTGTAGCTGCATGTGGCTCTTTCACCCCTCTGCTATCAGGGGTGGGTTCTATTTACCTTTGCTACCGGTTCTGTAGGTGCACGCGCTTTGCGCGTGGTCGGAGCATGCGTGCGCACCAAACGGGTGCTCCTGAGCATGCACAGCTTTTTTAAGCAAAAAAAGCTCAAAAAAAGCTTCCTGCGCATGCGCGCAAGCACACTCCACGTGCTGCGCGCAGGGACAGGTAAGTACGGGCATGCGGGGGGGGCTTCAGTCCGGGACTGTTAGAACCGGTTTGGTGACATCACAGCTTCACCGCTACTTATTCTACAAAACCGGACCGAACCGGGAGCAACCCACCGTCTGCTATGGCTCCGTCACTCAAAATATGCATCACAACCACCAATGTGCGAAATCCAGCGGCATGCAATTTATTGAGCTTTTCAACCCCCAGTAGGCCAACCATGGTTAATCCAAGAAAAGAAAAGTTTCAGAAGAAACAGAACGTTTAATTCAATTACATATGCTAGTTTTGTGGCCGCTCAAGAAATAGTCAAGCACAGGAAGGGTTTTATGGCTCCCAGTGTTTTCTTTTCTGTGGGAAACGGATCCAAATGGCTCTTTGAGTGTTTAAGGTTGCAGACCCCTGATTTAGACTATTCTCAATTCTTAGTTCTCAATTCTACACTTCCTTCCATGGGATTATTGCAGTCCAAAGAACTTACTTCTTTGTAAGTAAAACCAGGACAAGAAACAGATGGATTTATGGTGCAAAAAGATTAAACAAAGCTACTTCAAAGCAGGAATGGGCTGGAAGTCTCACTGCCCAGAGAATGAAATACCAGTGGTTGAACATGTTCAGTATTGAGCAAGCTCCAATTTGTCTAAGGAAGGTGGGCTATTGTGTACAAATGTTACTGAGATGACAAACACTGCGCTTCTATTTAAGCAAACCATTCTAGGGTCCGGGCATGCCTAGATCAGCAAAAGGGACACCCGGCTTAGCTGCTAAACATCTGCAAAATGCTTTTATCTTGTTTAGTGTCCTTTCAACTGGCAAAACGATGGGCGTGGAGGTATATAATTTATTTCATCTAAAATTTCTAACCTAATCCCCTCAACATGGCAAAGCAGGCAATACCTTAAAAGTCTAGAGCATTGGGAAAAACACACACACAAACGCAAACCCAAGCTGGGCTGGAACTATGAAATACTTGTCTCAACAGGTGGCAGAACTTAGCTTCTAAATACTGGAAAGGTTGGCTAAGCAGGATTAGCCACAGTTGGTAATAGACTGGAAGACCACTAGTATCTTCTAATAATTCTATCAGTGCACAGATGTACACTATACTGTAATCTCCCCCAATTTAGGGATTCCCAGATGAATTTATCTCCCATCACCCTCAACCAGGGTGGCTTTTGCTGGCTAAGAGAGGGGAGCAGAAAGTCATCAAAGCTCAAGGGTGTGGAATTGAAGAAAGCTGCATCAATTCCCTCTGGACTATTGTCAAAGTCTGCATCTGTTCTCCATAGACCGAAAAGATGGTTGGCATCCTGCAGAATAACCACCATGCTCCAGTTTTCACTGGAAAGCTTCCTTTCATTGATTCGAATGGGTATTAATATGTGAAAAAGCTACTTGTCTAGCAGAAACCACTTTTTTTCTTGTAGCACTGCCTAGGCCACAAGGCTAGTATTGTATGCAGCTGTTATCTTAGGCATAAAAGAAAGCAATTCTTACTTATGCACACACAGGAGAAAAATTGAGGGATTCTTAAAAAGTCTGCTCTCTATGAGCATGGAGGATAGAGGGACGAAATAATTTCCCAGCAACATATTAAGACTGAAAAAAAAATATTTAAATAATTTTAAAGCAAAACATTAATATCAATATAGAACTTGCATTAAAGCCATTTGAAAATATTATTAAAAGCTCAACTTATGAGTTTTGAAGGCTACTCAAGAATCTCCAAGAGGCTGGTATTTAATAGAAAGTTCATTCTGCAACCTAGGAGAACAAATGAGATCAGATGAGCTGATGGCACCTAAAGACAAACCTATTCTAATGACCTCGGAGAGGCCCCATGGATCATGCAAAGAAAGAAAGGATTGCTCTCCCTAAGAGACAAATCACTGAACCACACTGGGTTATGATAACTTAAAAATCTTAGGGTGCCATGAGAGGTTTCTGCATGTACCAGGTTGGGAATTAGAGTCTAACTCCTTGAATAGTCCCAAACAACAGGTGTTCATCAGACATGCAGAAACCATTCTTCCAAATCTTCCTTCCGCCAAATCACTGGGTTTTGTCCCTGATTCCAATTCCAAGCCCTGGCCAAGTGCCAGGATTTTTTAACTATGACATATGGATATTCAAAGTTTGCTTGAATGGGCAGTGATGTAAACTTTTCTGAGGATTAAATAAAGTGAATGTTAAGACAGCTGTACAATCAAAGATGAACTGTTTTGTAGCCAAATCCTCCCATTTTAACTAATTTTTATGCATGCAAACCAAATGTGAATGGTTTATTCTGAACAGAGAATTTATTTTTCCATTAGAGAAGGGGGGAGAATTTAAAACAAACCTAAGACCCCATTTAAGTGACTCAACTGGGCATTTCATCTATTAATACTTCTTTGAGATCCTGAAAAAGAACTGTATGTTATGGCAACTACTACATGAAAGATTTTCAAGGAACCAAGTAAATTCAAAAGCAAAACATAACACTTCACCTTAACATGAGTCAAGCTCAACCCCATTACTCATTTCTCAGATTTTTTCCACTGCTTTGCAAATACACGGTAAGAATAGAGAAAATTGTGTCCAGATTTCAAAGGGAATTGGGCGCCTGAGATTTATCAACAATTGTAAAAAAGGGGATTTCAGCAAATATATATTAAATGGCAAGCTATGTTTGCTGAAATTCCTTTTTCCCAAAAAATAAAAAATAAAAAAGTACAAGAATTCTTAGCTGCTTTTGTCCACCTTTAAGAAGGGTACAATAGTAACACAGTATCATGAAGATTGTGGTGATAATCAACCACCTTCACATTTCCAACTACCACAACTAAATTTTCGACTTGTTTTTATTACCTTTTGAATAGGCTAAATATTTTGCCAGCTACTAGCTTTTATTTGGCTCTCCCAAATACAGATGTGACTCACGCACTCAAGAGACAAAACGGCTGTATATTCCCACAATACTTCTTTTAATCAATTTATGGAATCCCGAATATACTGTAAATAAAACCATTAACTTTAAATTAATCACTTTAAATTAAATTAAATTAATCATTTAAATCATTATTTTTAGGACAACCTGCCTGTCCCTCGGTGGTGGGGAAGCTTGAATTACTATAAAGTTGCTAAGCCTGGAGCAGAGGGATTCATCCTCTGGTTCCTGAATATGGTTTGGAAGAGGGATAGATTCCAATATCAACAGGGGCATAGTCTTATAGCCCTAAGATATATAGTTCAATATATATTGTACATAAATATCTAAAGCAGTGGTTCTCAAGCTGTGGGTCGGGACCCCTTGGGGGGGGTCGAACGATCCTTTCACAGGGGTCACCTAAGTGGGGTGAGAGAAGGGGGGGTGCCCATCTCTCTGCTCCTGCAACCCTGGCTCTTCTGTTATTGTTCCTGGA
>JANHFM010004501.1:62807-73273 GCA_032468115.1 Grayia smithii
AGGTCAAGTAGGACCAGGACAAAGGAATAACCCATGTCCTGGGCCCGCCAGAGATCATTCACCAGTGCGACCAATGCTGTTTCCATGCTGTGCCCAGGCCTGAAACCTGATTGGTATGGGTCCAGGTAGTCCGCTTCATTCAGGAATAGAGGGAGCTGAGGTGCCACCATGGTCTCAACAACCTTCACAACAAAGCGAAGGTTGGAGACTGGACGGAAGTTGTTTAATGAGACTGGGTTCAGGCTGGGTTTCTTGAGGAGGGGTGGTACCACTGCCTCCTTCAACAAGGCATGGAAGACTCCCTCTCTCAATGAAGCGTTGGTAATAGCCTGGAGCCAGTCTCCAGTCACCTCCCGCGCTGCTGACACCAGCCAGGAAAGACACGGGTCCAGTAAACACATGGTGGCACTCAGTCTGCTCATAATCCTGTCCACATCATCCAGAGAATCAGGGTCAAATTCAATCCAGATGTCACCACCAAGACCTACCTCCGTCATCTCATTGGATTCTGCCCAGTTGGAGTCCAAACCTGTCCAGATCTGAGCGATTTTGTCCTGCAGAAACTGTGCAAAGTCCTCATCCCTGCCCTGCAAGGGGTCCTCCCTCACTCTCTGATTAAGGAGAGAGCAGGTCACTCTAAACAGGGCCACTGAGGTGTTTTCTGCGGATGCAATGAGAGCGGCGAAATAATTATGTTTCACTGCTCTCAGTGCCACTACATAAGTCCCAATATGGGCTCTTAGAAGTGTTCAGTCAGATTTGGACTGTGTGGTCCTCCAACAGCTCTCTAGGCGTCTTTTCCGACACTTCATCTCCTGGAGCTCCTCGGTAAACCAAGGGGCAACCGGGATCTGCGTTGGGTCAGAGGCCGCAAAGGTACAACTCGATCCAAAGCCCCGGCCACTGCCTGTTCCCAGGCAGCTGTTAGGGCCTCAACTGAGTTGCAGGTGAAGGAGAAAGGAAATGTCCCAAGCTCCATCTGGAACCTCTCTGGGTCCATCAGGCGCCTGGGGCAGAACCAATCCAATGGTTCCGCCTCCCAGTGGTGGGGGGGAGCAGAAGGAAAGTCAAGCTTAAGCAGGGAATGATCGGACCATGACAGGGGGTGAATAGATAAATCCCCCCTACAATTAATGGGACATGGAGCCTGGCCCTCCTGTCAGGTTCATGGAACAGGCAGAAACAACTGGAGAAAAGAAGTCTCTCAAGATGCCCTGTCTGCCACACCATAAAGGCTTTGATAGATGACAACCAGCACACTCAATTGTACACAGAAGTATATATGGAGCCAGTGCAGCTCACATAGAAAAGATGCAACATGTGCATATCAAGATATGCACATAATTACATACATCACCACCTTCTGGAACAATTGCAACCTCTAACTATTCTTCAATGGCAGTTCTTGTAGAACGCATTATATTAATTCACTCAGGGATGACCACAGCCCAACTGGCCATGCACAATGGCACAATTCTTGTCTGTCTCTATGCCATAAGGGTATTTGTTTTGGACTTAGATATGCAAACCATCCCAAGAAATAAATGTGATATGTTTGGAGCAACAAACCAATCTGTACATGGAATATTGCTATTTACAAACCCGTTTGAAAATAACATGCCTTGTCATTATTTCTGAGCCTGAAATTACTGGTTAATTTGCATTCTATGCTCCAATTAAAATTGAATCTTAACTGAAGAAAGGAGGAAGGAGGCACAGTACTTTTAAAGGGCTGGTTTTACGCTCTAAAGCAAGGGTATCCAACTAGCTGGGGAATTCGGGGAGTTGAAGCCTACATGTCTTAAAGTTGCCAAAATAGGACATTCCTACTTTAAAGCCTTCTTTAAAACTTTAAGGCTCCGCTCCATGTAACTTGCAGGAATGCAAAACCCACTAGAGTTGGCCCTGACCACTTCCTTCCTGCCAGGAGAAATAGCTGCTTGTTTCCCATTTGGGATAAGACAAGAGGTAAATCCTAGAAGGATTGTTTTCTGTGATGGGCAAGGGCCTCCTGCTAGAGTTTATTTATCTCAGACAATATCTACCTTCAAGAAAAACAGAGTTTTGGGGGCCTGGTGCCAAGTATTATGTTATGTTATGTTGTGTTGTGTTGTGTTGTGTTGTGATTTGATTATATTATATTATATTATATTATATTATATTATATTATATTATTTTTAAATATATTGCAGTGGGTTATAAATCGATTAAATAAACTAATAAATGAATCAGGAAATGGCTTCACTCATCTGCAGGACTGAATCTGGCTCGTTTTGTGATCAAAACTAATTTTGATTTAACAATATATGAGAACACAGCTGTCAGATTGGACTCTGAACCCTGCCGGTGAGATGGGTTTTATTTCAATGGAAAGTGATCCTGGAACCCTGACAACAGCTTGGCCTTTATGATTCCTTTATTATTTTACAGGTGGGTACAGGTACTATCCTTAAGAAATTACTCTTAAAGACAGTCTATGTAGAAATTAATCTACATGTGCATTTGAAGAAGATTTTGTTTTCATTTTGTCCTGTGCTGATCCTCTGCCTGGTCCTTCCATGCAGCCTCTGTCATTACTCTCTGAATATGACAGCCAATCTTTCAAGGGCCATGTGATTGCTTCCCTGCAGCCATCCTGAGAACCTACCAAACCTAATTAATGCTTCCACCAGCTGACCAGCCAGAGAATGCCAAAATTGGCATTCAGCTATCCAGCTATCACTCTGTCCCTTATTCTTATCTTAGCCTTCCCCGCCCTGCCCCCATGTTTGTCTTCTCGGTGGAAAAGTGGCAACAATAAAATGCAGATTACTAATTAAAAAGAAACTTCAAAGTCAAGCAAAAACACTTGGCCTTAGCAGCTGTGAGCAAGAGATAGTTAAGCCAAGGACTAGGAGTTTTCATTAATGGGAAAGGAGCTGGCCCTCCAATCCTACCAAGTTGCAGCATCCCAAAATAGAGATTTTGCTATTTGGTCGTACTACTATTGAAGAAATAAAATTGTACTAACGGTTGAAGAAGATAAAATCACCACTCGGCACCTCAGTGGCATGAATCACACTGATGGGGCTGATCATTCTAAGTGTTCTTCCTCTTCCTAAGATTATTATCGTGACAGCTCCCTGAATCAAGGTGTTTCATTCTTCCCAGTCTTCAGGCTGACTTTAGGTACATCCAAACAGGATGTCTGAACAGAATTAATTAAAGTATTCAGATTACTTGACCAATATGAATTTTCATTTATGAGCATGAAGTGAACACTAGGCCCATGGGAAATTGTTTCCAGTAAAGATGCCACTGATGTAAATAAATAAAAAAATGAAACAGTTCAACCATAGACATTGGATGGTATTTTCATATGGATATGGAAATGGTGAATACATAAAGGTTTGGGCAAACTATACTTTGGATGATGAGGAAGCTGGAGAAGGCTAATCTGGGTGAATTCAAACTCCCCTTTTTAAATCAGTTTTTCTGTTTTGCACTAGATAGGTTTCAGGGTTCTAGGCAAAAAATAATAATGAAGTAGTTCTAGAGACCAGATATTTCCCCAATATACTGAACGAATTGAGCCATGAAGATTTGGACATTGAGATCTGCCTCCACAATTCTTCCCACATACATACAGGACATACCACTCTCCACACACATGTGAACCAGGGGTAGGTTCTACTTACCTTTACTACCAGTTCGCAACAGGAACATGTGCACTACTGCACATGCGCAGAAGCTTCTGCATATGTGCAGATCACCAAATGTGACATCAGGGCAGGGGGCGGAGCCTCCTACCATTTTTACTACTGGTTCTCAAGAACTGACAGAACCGGAAGCAACCCACCACTGATGTGAACATACCCTAAGTTGTTTTCTAAAAAGAATTAGCATTCATCTCTCTCTTCGACCCAATCTCATGGAGAATGCCATTCTAAGATACAGGGAAATAAGCAAAGAAGAAAACAACACTTCAAGAATTGAGGAAAGCAACTCTGAATTGTAAGAACAGTGATCACGCATTGCTAATTTTGTACTGTTCGGGCACATTTGTGCGGCACTAATGCTCTGGAGCAAATTCTTGGAGAATGAATGTGATTTTTTTTTCAAAAAGGAACAATCTAAACAATGAAAAAATAATACTTTGCAAATAATTCTCTCAACTCAAAAAAAAAAAAAAAGCTACTGAGACAGTTTATTGACCATATTTGCATGTCTTCCATTACCAGAAGTTACAGAGAACTAACATTTTTTTTCAAGATCTAGACAAGGCTTTTGCGACTCTGTTTGCAAGCTGAGCACAAGTTGAAATCAAGAGGAGGTACGGCACTGGCACCACATACCAGAGCAAGATTCAATGACTGTCAGCGTCATTCTTAAACATTAATCCATGTTGCTATGCAACTAGCTGGGGAAAAATGTCATACTTTCGGATTAACGTCTAGACTGCCTGACCTTTTCCTTGCTTTCTGGATATAATTGGCAAAAAAAATTCTGCGTTCATGAGTTGGTGGCCATTCTAAGAAAAGCAAATTACTTCTAGGACAAAATGGGAGCAGGGGTGATTGGAGAAATTCTCAAAGATGAAAAGGCCATTAAACTACCTGTTTTAAAACAAGTGATGTCCAGAGAAGAATTTCAGGCCTCACAGTCCAACTGCCAAGACTTTGATTTGCTCAGCAACCAACTCAGACAAAGAGTCCTTTCACTGAATGGGATAATGTCAATTCTTCAATTAGCCAAGAAGAAACTGAAAGAAGATTATTACCTCCCGTGCTCTCGGAGGGGTAATTGCCTTCCCGACATTTTCATTTATTCTCTTTTTTCTTAAAGTGCAAGACAATGCAAAGCTGCCTTGTTATTCTTCATTTTTACTTTAGTGCGTTGCTTTTTCTTGTGTATTTATACTTTTATATGCAAGTGCACTGAGTATACAGTGCATCATTGGCTACTTGCATGATTCTGGAGAGCAAGAGACTTGAATTCTGACTTGCAGCAACATTGATCACCAGGAGATCCTAAAGGTGGTGCTTTCCTTAATCTAGTAAGTTTCAGATGTGTTGGACTTCAGGTGAAGCCCTTACGTCACAAGAGATAAGAGTGGGAAGTAAACAAGAAGCAGGTGGCTCCATCAGTGGGCAATTCTTTGACCAGCTCTCTGCCAACTCCAAAGAACATCAGCCATTATCAGTCTACTGCTGGCATGGCCAATGCCTGGCCACTGGCCCAAAACTATGACAAGTGAAAGCATAATGGATCTGGAAGTCAAGAAGGCTGAAACAGCTATCTTAGAAAAACAAAAAACAGACCCATGTTCTGTTTTTTCTAAAGCAGTAGATTTCAACTACAACTATCCTGAAAGACATGCTGCAAGCACCTCCAAACCTTGCTGCAGTTGTCAGCTCCAATGTTTATACAAGTTCATTATAGCTGATTGGCACTCCGGGTATTTCTGTGGGGCCCAAGAGGATTTTTAATATATCAGTGTAGCCATTTTCCCCTGATAATTGTACAGACCTGTAATAGAAACTACTGAGGATCCTGCTTATGATTTGGCTGATGTAAAATTATCCAGTAAGGATAGATTTTAACCTGAGTTTCTCAGGTATTAAGCCAACACATTAGCCCAGTGTTTCTCAATTTAGCCACTTTGAAATGTGTCAACTTTATCTCCCAGAATTCCAATGCTGACTGGGGAACTCTGGGAGTTGAAGACCACACATCTCAAAGTTGCTAAGATTGATAAACGCTGCTATAGGCATTACACCACTGGGTTCTCTTTACAAGATAAGAAAAATATGGCAAAGTCTTAAAGCTAGCAACAAGTGATGGGTACCATTTGGCACCTCTATCAGCTTGGTACTGAGATATCCTCTTGAGCTGCATCTTTAGCGCAGTCCTTATGATGCACTTGTTATTATGTAATCTATCTGGAGATACTTGTGATGAGGCTCTGAGAGCTGTGGCAATTGGCTAATGGTTGCATACCATAATATCACATTGCTCCAATCCTACCTCATCTGCACTGCTTGGCATTCAGGCTGTTTCTGGGCATGATTCAAATTAGTTGTGATTACAATACTCTGTTCAAATAGTTTGGAAACAAGATATCTCATGGATCACAACTTCCTATGCTAACCTTCACCGCCTTACTTTTACAGGTAATCTTCAACTTACAATCAGAATTGGAATCAGAATTTCCATTATTAAGCAAGACATTTTTCAGTGAGTCATGCCTGATTTTATGACCTTATTTGCCACAGTTTTTAAGTGAATCCCGTGATCATTATGCAAATCTGGTTTCCCCCATTGATTTTGGTAGTCAGAAGTCAGCTGGGAAAGTCACAAATGGTGACTACATGATTGCAGGACACAGCATCAATACATTCCATTTGCCATGTGCCTGAATTTTGATTATGTAACCATAGAGATGCTACGACATTTGTAACAGGGGTGGGTTCTACTTACCTTTACTACCGGTTCTCTTCATGCATGCGCTTTGTGTGATCGGCATGCACCTTCACTTCACTCGCATGCGCACACACCAAAGGCACACTCTGCATGTGCGCACTAATTTTTTTGGGGGGAAAAAACCTCGAAAGAAGCACTCTGCGCATGCACAGAGCAATGAAACGTAAGTACAGGCGTGCGGGTGGCCCAGCTCCCAGCCGCGGAGAACCAGTTTGGTGACATCACACCATCACTGCTACCGGATTGCGCAAACTGGGCCGAAACAGGAGCAACCCACCACTGAGTTGTAAGTGTGTGGACTGGTCATAAGCCACTTTTTCAGTGTTGTTGAAATGCTCGCTAAATGAATTGTTGTAAGTTGAGGACTACCTGTACTGATGAATATAAACATTGTAAAAAAAAGTTATAACTCCTAGGAGAAATTACTATTCCAAAGAGAAACGCAAATATTTTCTCAGTGCAGACATGCAAAATTTCTAGTTAAACATAGATGAAGGAACCCCTTGGGAATTATAGTGCTTTGTGGCTAGACTGACCAAATACCCCTAAAAGAACGAATGACAAACCATTTTCATAACACTGTCAGGAAAACTACATGGTCATTAGAAGCTGATCTTGGCTAGAAAGAGGCTACAATTTTTGACAACCTAAGTGGTCAATTAACTGTTTAGTAGATTTAACAGGAGGTGACAATGATTAATTAATCCTCTAAAACCTTCTACATGGAGCAAGGAAACCATCTCTCTTGCATGCACTCTCAATTTACTTCTAACATATAAAATATAGTCTGACTCATTGGGATGCTCTGCTCTTTCTGGCCCAGGTAATATACATGTACTATAGTGCTGTACACATGACCACAGAAATTGTCTTCAGACAACACTGGCTCCCTTGGCCAAGAAACAGGGATGAGAACTGCACCCTAGAGATGGATACAACTGGACAAGAAAACCTTTATCTTTTATAGGTCAGGGAACCTTGGCCCTTCAGTCATAATTGCTATCTATTCCTAGCCAGTCAGGGATTCTTTATGTTTCTAAAACATCTGCTGATCTCATCTATCCTCTAGCAGCTGCACAGTAAGAAAAATCTGGCAAATGAAACTTTTACTGAGAATATAAAGAAAGGAGCCCCAAGGGCACTCTTGTGGGTCAGCTTTTTATCAAACCTTATTTTGCCGTTCTCTGACCAAATGCAACTAGATTTGACCCCAATCAGGCTTTTTACTTTTTTTTAAAAAAGCAAACCACAGCCATTTGATTCCATAGAAAAAAATCACAGAGAGAAAATTAAAATTTCCCTGTCCAGGCAGCTCAGGAGCTGGGGGGACCATAGTTGTTAGCAATTTTGAGAAACAAAGGTAGAGGTTGATTGTGGAATTTGCATGCAATATCTCACTTGACTCTCCAAATACTTTCAGGTCACTTCATCTATCATTTGCATCTGGCTTTCGTCTATTCACCTGCGGCATCTAATACGGTAAGGCTATAAATTATATACTTTGGATATAAATAAATAAATAAATAAATAAATAAATAAATAAATAAATAAATAAATGTTTGCATGTTTAGTGGCAGAGTTTCAGTCACAGAAATCTGTAAGTAGATTTTTAATATGTTTTACACAGCTAGAGAATAAGGAGCAGGTAGAAGAAACAGAATTTTAGCTAAGGTAAGACAGGGAGCTGTCGTCCTCTTGTATTAGATCATCATACAAATGTGTCCTGGCAACATCATTTTCCTGCCATATTCCCATTATAATGTCTTCATTTGATTCCTGAAGAGACACTTGCTATTTCAACAAGGTCTATGAGTATATAAAATCTCTTTGGCTTGATTTCCTGATACCCTGGAGGCGATTTACATTCAGGTGATGATTGCCTGAATGTAAACAGGGGTCATAGAGACAGGGATAGGAAATGATAATGGGGAAAAAACAGAAAATTTTATCCAGGTATAATTTTACTGCAAATCTTGCCTTTCAGTTCGCTCAAAAAATGGATGGGGAATATTTTAAGTTAGAAACAGGAAAATATCTTGAGATGGTAGAGGAACAGGAGGACAGACCAGGCTTTAGCACTTCCCATTATTTTCACATTATAGGCCAAGTTCTTTGAACCTACAGATGTGCTAAATTACAAGCTCCAAAAGTTTCAGCATGCATTATAACATTGGCTGGAAATTGATATCCAGTATGACTGAAGGACATCAGATGGGAAGAAGTTGATTTTTTAAAACCTTTGAAGTTTGTTTATAAAATGTGTTTGTATAGGCAACAGATGTTAAACATGGCCCCAGAAATCTAAAGCACACAAATCAAGCAGCCCTTGATTATTTAGAAGGCAGGAAGTAGGGATGCTTTGTGATTCAAAATATGTTTATTCTGATATTAACAATTTGAACTTAAGGCTGTTGAAAAATGGTGATTACTTAGTACGGGTTTATATACATACCGTATATATTTAAATGCTACAGGAAAACAGCTTTGTTTCTTGTTCAGAAGACATGCACAAATTATTTCATGGATGTTAGATTTTGTTATGTGAGCAGAAAAGGAGTAGAAAAATATTTTAACTGAAGAAAAAAGTGATTAAGTTTCATATAGAACATTATCTATCATTCAGAACATTAAGACAAATTTTCTGTTGAACTTATTGTTACAATACAATGGAACTCCTCAAATATTAGAAGTACACTATCTATGATAAAGTTTCTTATTCTCCCAAAAAATTATTAACATCACTGGGTGCTTTCGTTATTTAAAGTACTACTTTTCAAACTTGGGAATGAGCAAAAAAGAAGTCACGTGTATTTTTTAAAAATATAACTGTTAAAATAGGTGGGTAAGAATTTTTTCCCCTTGGAATTCAACCCTAAACTGTATTATGGTAGCAGCAACAAACAAAAGTGTATAACGAATTGAAGGCTGTCAGAAAGCAATATTGCAAGATCTGCAGCTTCACGCAGTAATAGTTGATTCTAGCAGCTGATGATACATCAGCTACTGCGTGAACAGCACAGCCTTTGTTCTCCAAATGCCTGGGGTGAAATCTAAACTCTTTAATACCTCCAACGCACCTTTCTCTTTTCACTACCTGCTACAGTGAATGCTTTCTTTCCTAGACTTAATCTAAATTAGAACAGTCATCTTTTTGCCAGTGCCTGGTACTTCATGAATCTCCAAAACATAGCAACATGAAATGAGCTGGAGTATTTTATCTGTTGCATTAATTGAGTAAATTACAGAGCAAGTGCAGATATAGTATGTGTGGGTAAATTCAGAAAACTATCAAAGAATATTTTATACTTTCAGGTCCCAAATATTTTCAAGCAGTAGACTGAATCCTGCAGAGTATTTCTAAGTGAGGTACCTATAAAGGGGAAGCAAAGATGCTGGGGGGTTGTGCAAAAGAACTGAATCCCACAAATAAGCTACATATTTCAAAAACTAAAATGGTCAATAAGACAATTTTATGTATTATGCCACACAGACCATCCAATCATATATATACTAAATAGGCTTATATACTAAGTAGAATATTTTCTAAAATTCTTATTGATATGTTATACGATAACAAAATCCTAACATGCATTCTATCTTTCCTTGCCTCTGCCCCTTTGCTATTACTATTATATTTTGGTAGATGATCCACTCCTTTTCCCCAGGTCTGTTTCTGCCCATTAGGATTTCTACTGTGCTAATCTGCTGCTCTACAACAGCCAAAGGGAAAATCTCGATGAAGATTCTCAGTCATCCAGGCAGAGTTGTCTGGAAGTTGAGTCATGGCAACTGGACTTCTTTTCTTTTTGGTTTGAAATGTCTCGTTGCTTATCCAAGTAGCTTCTGAAAAAACTGAAGACACTATTTTGATAAGCAGAAAAATGTTTCAAACCAAAAAGAAAATCTCCTGATAATAGAAGGAAATGCAACACATCTTAAAAGTAAGGATGTATTGAATGCGGAAGGGATATCATGTATGTGGTTTGAATATACACAATTGATAG
>JANHFM010004503.1:6152-17883 GCA_032468115.1 Grayia smithii
TGACATTTAGTTGGCCACGCCCACCCAGTCACATGACCATCAAGCCACACCCACAAAATAAGCCACGCCCACAGAACAGGGCAGACTAAAAACTACTAGAAATTTGTCATGGATAGAACACACATTTTAAAAATACAGACTTTCCATAATTACCTTATTACAATGGAGCTCAAAAATAATTTTGAAATAAACCCACCCACCCACCTGTTACGTTTGGTTTAATTCAGTACAAGTAATGCAATCCTATCAAAGATGAGCAATAAAATAACTATTTATGAATTTTAAAACAAAATTAGGGGAAAACAAATTATTTGTGTTTTTGTCTTCTCACTTTTGCTTACTTTTTTTATGCAACAAGGTTTTGCAATAAAAAAAGAACAGAAATAACACATTTCTACTGTAGAAACAGAAGTTATGTTGAAATTATATAATGGATACATTGACCTCCAGCAAAAGTCATCTGTCTTGCAATTATATAAGCAGAAGTTAATGAGGCCTTTTAATGTAATGTAATGTAATGTTTTGTTTGTCGTATTGTGAGCCGCCCAGAGTCCTCTGGGAGATGGGTGGCATATAAATATAATAAATAATAATAATAACAATAATAACAATAATAAACCTCCAAAGTCAACATCTTTGGTCAAGTATTGTTAAATCTCTTATCTTATATATACAAATTTGCCTTAGATTTTATGCACAATTTTTAAAATGTTCCCATTACTTGGTCTGTCAAAATGTTAACAGAATTATCAACCATAAATATCTGTGTTGATGGAGGTATACGCAATGCTGGGTTTGTATGATGGTTTTTCCCCCTTTTAATTCAACTATTGAGTTTGGCAGACAATGCTAGGCTAAAATGTGAGTTGCTAAGGTATACTTTCTGTGAACCAGCTTATATAGTTATTTTATATTTTCAGTCTCTTACGTGAAATCAATTGTAAATTAGTTCAGGAAACCATGATTAAATATAAAACAGAGCAAGTATATTGTGCAAAATCTTCCTAGAAACATTTGTTTTTATTTTATCATAAGGACACTTCCAGGTTTATTTTTACTTGGAATTATTTAGCACTTTAAACCAAGGCAGCAATTAAATGCTATATCACAAACAGGAAAAATATGAGTACAGTTGTCTACTTAAAATCTGAGAAACAAAGATAAAGAAAACAATCCATATTGATAAAAGGGTGGAGATTTTAAATCTCCTCTCTCAGAAGTCCTCTGGAGATTTGCATGTTGGCCTTGCCCTCAACTGGGCAGAGTAGCTTGGCTGTTCCTGTTGCACTATCCATCTTCCAAGGGGAAGGGGAACTCCTCCCATTAATGATACGTGTCTGAGAGGGCTTCCACAAGCCATGCTGTCTTTCTCATGCTTAAAAGGGGAACATGAAATGATTGTCTGGCTATATAGCACAGAGGTGAGTGATTAACTAATTCAGCACCTTCTGACCCTGCTCAAAAATAGACTGTGAGTCATTGGTCCTGAATCTTCTGCAATGTAAGGTATATGCATTCAGTTTTTCTGCCATTCCATATCCTCATTGAGCATCCCCTAATCCCATTGCTATCTAACAATCCAACCACCCCAAACAGTTTTTTGCTTCAATTATACAGGTAGTCCTCAGTTAATGGTGGTAATTGGGATTAGAATTTCTGTTGCTAAGTGACATGGTCATAAAGCACATTACATGACCACATTGCTTAGCAACAGCAGTTTGGCCCTTCGGTTGTTGTCATTAAATGAATCCCACATTGTTATTAAACTGACTTCACGTGATCACAATTTGCAACCTCCTGCCAACTTCCTTATTGATTTTGCCAAGAGTAAAGGCCCCGAGTTGCAATGTGATCACGGAACACTGCAGCATCATAATTGAGAGCCAATCACCAAGCATGGGGATTGTGATCATATCATTACAAGGATACTGTGATGGCTGAAACTATGAGGACCAGTCATAAGTGCTTCTCTTTCAGTGTCATTGCAAATTTGAACAGTTATTGAATAAGCAGTTGTTAAGCAAGAACCACCAACATTTTTTTCAAACACATCATCGATTCTAGACACCAGGGATATATTTGCCTACTTTCCTTTTCCTTTTATTCTCTCTGTTTTTTGAAGAATAAAGTCTCCTTTATTTGAAATCCAACACAACTAAATTCAGACAGGACCAAATTATTTGGGGGAAGAAAAGAAAAAAGAGTGGTCTGTCTGAAATGGCTAATAGAGATTATACATGCTAATCATGATTTAATGCAAGTTATTAAAATGGATTTATGATGGGGAATAGTTGTCTGAGCAGTTTTGTTGTTTGTAAATCCTAAAAATAAATGCATAATTAATATTATATAGAATGAATAATCATTAACATCCTTTTGTTCAAATGACAAGTGAGTCTTTTATTGCTGGAATACATCTTATTATTTTATATCCCTAGATGATTCTTTATATTTCTGAACTGGGAAATTAACTTTCCTCTTTATTGTGCTGACATTTACACTTTATGAAAGAGAAACAAATCATGCAAACGTATCTATTTAGCTGTTTCACTTTTTAAATTTCAACATTTCAGGTTAAGAAGACTACAAGAAAAATTGCTTCCTAAAACAATGAAGTTGCTGATAGGGAAACAGTGTCTCATTAGAAATACTTTAGTAGACAAGACATCTCACTGAATTGCATTTCTTATTTGTGGAATTAAATGTTACGGAACTTGAAAGCAAAGCTTAATATCCAAGATTTCTGCAGGGAGAGTTCTGAACACCCCAAGGCAATTGTAGGAAAGAGCAATTCCTCACCAAGTCAATTCCTCTCTGTAAAATTTGTTTATTTACAAACATACAACTGAATTCAGAAGAACTGCAAAGAAATTGATAGGAATTGCAATGGCAACTCTTAAACAGCATTTCTTTCAGTTACAAAAGGGCACCATTTTATTCTAGTAAATTGCAAATAATATTTATCTTCCACACTACTCCATTATAGCTCACTATAAGTAGTGCTCAGTCTTATACTCTTCTGATATAGATGGAGTTCATACACATTAAAGAAAGCTGCCAGGGCAAGTAGAGATACTACTATTTTAAAACGATATTAATGCTAAAATCAGTCAATTTATTGATTGGATGAGAAAAAGCATAGTGGTATGATCCTATTTGATCCTTACTGAAGATTCTAAGGATTGAGGAACACCTTGGACAAGAGAGTACAAAGTTGTGGGAGAAAAGTAGAAAAGGTTTGCCTTTCTTTTTCATAACTCACAAGAAACCCTTCTAAACCAAAGAACCTTCTATGAAGAGTTTTCATTATTATTATGTTTTTTCACTGTACTTGTATTTTGGTCTGTGACCGCAAATATATATATATATTATTACAATATTGTCACCAATTCCATGAAAAACTCAGGACAGCTTATAAAGATTTACTTGTAAAATTACTGTTACACTGAAATGTATTTACTGGATATTTTTTACCCAAGGAGAAGTAGACCATCATGCTCTAGTTTAGTCCATAGACACAAGTAAATATGCACAAATATCAAATCAACCAAGGAACATGAAAGAAAATAGGAGTGATGTTATTCATGTTATACTTGCTCCAGGGGTGGGTTCTACTTACCCCTCCTACTGGTTCTAAAGGTGCACGTGCTTTGTGCATGGTCGGGGTGCATGGAGTGTGCATCCGGCACGTGCGCATGCTTTGTGCGCACACACGCCGGATGGGTGCTCCTGCGCAGAAACTTTTTTTGACGAAAAACGTCCCAAAAAGTTTCCTGCGCGTGCATGCGCGCGGACCGGTAAGTACGGACGCGTGGGGGGGCCGTGGTCCGGGACACGTAGAACCGGTTCGGTGACGTCACAGCATCACCGCTACCTATTCACGTGAACTGGACCGAACTGGGGGCAATCCACCACTGACTTGCTCCCTCTGAAAGGGCCCACAACCTGGGTGTCCTCCTGGATTCACGGCTGTCCTTAGAAGACCATCTGACAGCCGTAACCAGAGGGGCCTTTGCACAGGTAAGCCTGGTGCGCCAGTTGCGCCCTTTCCTAGACCAGGATGCCCTCACCATGGTCACTCACACCCTTGTCACTTTGTGGCTAGACTACTGTAACACCCTCTACATGGGGCTGCCCTTGAGACGCACCCGGAGGCTCCAACTGGTGCAGAATGCAGCCGTGCGGGTTGTTACGATAGCCTAACCCTAACCCGTGTGACACCTCTCCTGCGCGAGCTGCACAGGTTGCCGTGGACCTCCGGATCCGTTTCAACGTGCTGGTACTCACCTATAAAGCCCTACATGGCTTAGGCCTGGGGTACTTGCAGGACTACCTTATGCTGTCCTCCTATCATCCTGTGCGTTCTCACAGAGCGGGCCTCCTCAGGGTGCCGTTGGCCAGGCAATGTCGGCTGGCGGCCCCCAGGGGGAGAGCATTCTCTGTTGGCCTGCCGACCCTCTGGAATGGGTTGCCCACTGAGCTTCAGACGGCCCCCGACCTCCGCTCCTTCCGCCATGACCTGAAGACGTGGCTCTTCCATCAATTTGGCTGATCCAACAAAATTGGTTTTAATATTTTAATGATCTTAATCTGATTTTAATTTAAATTCAATTGTATTGTTGTATTTTTTCTTTAATTTTTTTAAGCGTTCTGAGTCCTTCGGGAGAAGGGCAGCATATAAATTGCATAAATAAAAATAAATAAATAAATGGAGAAAGCTTAGAAATCAATGTTTATAGAGATTCTCAGTCATCCAGTCCATGGTTATCCCAAAGGTGATTTTTCAAAAGGCAACTGGACTTTGTTTTTGCTTGAAGATGTTTTGCTTCTCATCCAAGAAGCTTCCTTTCAGGATGCCAGAGATTCCACCCATTACTAAACAAAAGATCCTTTCCTCCATGAAACTACCACTTCTATTTGTGTTTCTTCTGTTTTTTCCAATTTACATTTTGTTTGGTTTTAACCGTGATTTTCACAGTCGATTGCCTGAACTTCTCACACCATCAATGATAGATTGTTATGGAATGTGTTGTACTTTTCTCCTTTAGCAACATCAGCAGGTTTATTCCTCACCCATGGAAATGGAAATTAGGAATTCCCCACTCCTTACTTTTTCAACAGCGCTTAAAACATATGACTATAAGCATCTAACCTTTCTTTGAACCATAATACCTCTCCTAAACAACTAATTAAGCTTTAATTTCATGTCATGACATCTTAAAGTAGCCAGCAATCACCTGTGGTGCTGATAAAGATTCTGGTGAGAATGCACTTGAACTAGCAATTTAACTAAGAGAAAACAGATGAAGTATTTTCTTCCCTTTCCCTTGCTGAAAACAGTACAATTATCAACATGCAGCTGTTGTTTCTTGTTGTGAGACAACTGTTGATGAAGACAAGAATAAAAAATTATTTAACTTCCACTTATTTTCTATAATTCCAGGAAGAGGTGTGTGTGTGTGTGTGTGTGTGTGTGTGTGTGTGTGTGTAAATATTAACTTTTTGACTCAATGAGGTGAGAGATAGTACTTTCTAGGGCTATTTTTATTTTATTTGTACCTGATTTGGAACAGGTTCTTTCCATTTGATCTCATATTAGCGTCTCATTGAACCTTACACTGTGTTATCAGGCTTCTAACACATGTGTTTCGGGCTATCTGGTAGTCTCTTATTAGAGATTGATTACAGCAGGAGGCTAAATTGTCAATTACTTACTTCATTTTGTAGATAATAGGGAAATGTAAGAGGTTAAGGTGGAAGATCGTGTCTTTAAGATATAATTCTACCCAGATTGCAAATGAATGAATATCAGTATTCATAGACCTTGCATAGGGGTCTTACACCTACTATTATAATTTTGAAAATAATTTCTCCCATGCTTAAAGAATAATGGGCCTTTGCAAAAACAAAAAATGATTTAAAAGGATTTCTGTTCTTGAAGAATCTCTCCATAAGATGGTGCATTTATTATTTTCTAGGTTTCAAGCTTGAATGACAACTCTGTGATTGTGGAGATAGGGAACTAGTGGGGGTAATAGGAATGGATAATGAATATAAGCAGACATATTTGGTAAGATTTTTGTTTGTGGTCTTCTTGCTTATGTATCTGATATTAAATATGCAGTCTTGTGGCTCATTTATGTTAAAGGTATAGAAACATATGTCTTTAAAATATCTGTATACCATTGCAGATACAGGGCAAATAGCTTTGAAATAAAACTGGCCAGTTTTATCTTTTCATCTCAGTTCTGGTGTCAATTGGAATTCAAAGAAATATATTAGGAACTCCCAAAATTTTTTGACTTTGGTGTGATAGTTTTTTTAAAATAAGCAAAACAGAGCTTGTTTTTGCAAGGCCAAGCATTATATTGTAAATTTTGATTTTGAAAATGGTAGAGCAGTGGAGGACACGGAAGAGGAAACAAATTTTGTACATAAAATTTGGTAGGGCAAGGGGAGATAAGTCTAAAAAGTTTCTTAATTGTTCTGAAACATTTTGGTTTGATTTAATAAATCTTGTCACTTTTTAAAAATGAATCAGCATGAAATGGATCTTTCATAAATAGGTTCACTTTAAATGTAGATTTTTCTGGCATTTTTCTATTGCAAAATGATACATTATCTCCCCACAGTTATTCTCTTTCAAGCTCATGCTTAATAGATAAAAAATTAAATGGTTTAACATTCCTCATCCTATAATAGAATACTTCAGGTTTTTCCTGAGCATTTGCCTGCTAAATATTATTTCAGCTTCATAGTTGACATATTTTGGATAAATATGCAGGCAGCAATGATCCCATTTTTGACAAACAGTTTCTAATAATTTAGGCAGTTTGCTTTTTCCAACAATTATCACTTTATGTGTGAAAAGCTCAAGGAGTGGTAGGTTTGAGTTAGCGCATCCCACAGTGATGCATGCTTATCTCAGTCTCACAAATAGTATCTCATACTTTGAACTGCACAAGCATGTCACCATACTTTGGATAACTGCTGTGATTATTCTTGTGTTATTCTGATCCAGGCTGGTTGTGATAATTTTACATGGACTACTGACAGCCCTTTGAGGTTGTCTAGATCAGGAAACAGACTTCACAAGAAGACTAAATCTAAGCCTTCTTGAGATGGTTACCATATATATTCCTAGTCCAACTGTGGATAAACCAACCCTCATTTTTTTTTAACATAAATACCATAAAAATACACCATCTATGGATAAGCTGATCCTTGATATTTTCATATATCCATTTTTACAATTGACCTATCTGCAGGTGGCACATTTTCCATAGTATTTGGTTATTCAAGGTATGTTTATCCACAAGTGGCTTATCAGTGAATATAGGATACAGAGACACTTTTTTAAAAGTTCGGAGAAAAAACTGTATATACTTATGGATAAGCCCATCTGCAGATATTTTGGTACCTAAAATCCTCACCTTATCCGGGAGTATAATGATATGGTATATTAAAATCATCTTGCAAATCTAATTGCATTTTTCTTCCTATCACTTTCACACCCAGTGAATCAGGGAGAAGCTGGCCTGCTCAAAGAATGCTTCTGCCCTTTTTATTTAATGGTTTCTGAACATTTCCCTCAAGGCTGAGAACATCTTCATCGTTCTCTACAAATATGTAGGAGCATTGAAGTGGATTCTCTTGGTCCTTTTTACATAACACTTTTTAATCCATCCTCTGTTACTTAAGGATTTTTTTTTTCTGGATCTTGAAATAAGATATGACACTAATGACACTCTTTTCTCATGTGTTAAAAATGAACAGTGATGACTTATTACTGCTCATGGGGAAACAGTAGAAGCAATTGGAGTCTAAGAAGAGAAAAACAAAGAAATATATTACAATGATATATCTCTTTGGATGCAACTTTATTTTTAGTATATTGAAACCTGACTCACATTAACTGATGAATTGTATATTAATGATTTAAAAATGCAAAATCCTTTTAATGTATTTATGTTTACATGTATAATTTCCAAAATGCATATTTTAGGCTTTCTTTGAACTGAGAACAGTATCACAATATTCAGATGTGTAAAATATATAGTAGATAACTATTGTGGTTAATTTACTCCATAATGGAATTTTAGGAAATATCACATTTTAAAGCATTGTTTGGAACTTCCCCTGCTGGATTATAATGCATGATTATTATAGGTTTTGCTACTTGGCAGATATTACACATCCATTGCCAGTGGTATATCAAAGTGTTCCATTTCAAATGCATTTTATTTATAACAACAATTTATAATAAGTTTTAAGGATTGCCTCTTTAAACATTTTGATATTGCGTGCAGCTATTTCCTTTTTTCTCACTGTAAGTGTTCATTTATTTAGTAAATGTTGCTGAATGTATTTTGAGTTGCAATTATTCTAAAATTCATAACTACTGAAAGAATAAAACACTATTAGAGATTTTTAAATATAAAGATTTAAATTCTTGTATTACTTTGACTACACATTGAGCTTCAGAAACCAACACAAGATAAGCAATTTTACAAGAATATTGTATTGTACAATAAAAACCATTATGCACAGCATCAATTCTGCTATATGTAGGAATGTACCTCCACACACAAGGAGCACACTAAACAAAATATTTGGGCTATGCATCAAAATATTATGAATGTAAGAGCTATGTTGTTGATATGAAAATAATGAATCAAGGAGATATCTACTCCATATGCTCTGTTGTGGAATAGTAAAATTGTCCAGAGTCAAAAACCAGCCAAAAAGCAGAAATTAAATCAGCAGACAAGAACATGATAAATATCCAGTCCAAATGGTTGTAGTTCTTAACAACTTACAAGGTAGAATCTTCTTGGAACTGAGAGGGCTGCTCAACAGAGGGTGCGGGATACAATACCACGAATCTCCTGTCTACAATGCAGCCCTTGCAGTTCTAAAAGACTCCACCCCACTTGCACTCTTACAGGTAACCCTGAGGGCACAATAAACCCCCAAGTGGCTTCAAGAGCTCTCAGGGAGGTGCTAATGACCAGATGACTGCAAATAAATATGATCCTTCCAACCCAGACCTTCATCCTGTCAGAAGTAATCTTCCATTATCCCCACCATCCTGCCAGAACTGATGAAGCTTCTTGGATGAGAAGCAAAATGTCTTCTTCTTGCTCAGGGGAAAACCAATCCAATTGCCTTTTGAAAAAGCATCTTTGAGACAACCTGCTGTGCTTCCTAAATAAATGCAGTACTTCCATAAGAAATACACATGGGATTACTAACTCTGCAGGTTGTTCTGTTGAAATACTTCCCAGTGACAAAGACACAATTTATCTGGATAGGGTATCTAGTATTCGTGCATAGATATATAAGACTTAGTAGGAACACCATTATTGAGACAAAGCAACTTTTCCAAATTATTTTCTAATAAATAAAATTACCAGCACAGCAGTGGTGGATTGCTCCCAGTTCGGTCCGGTTCGCGCGAATAGGTAGCGGTGACGCTGTGACGTCACCAAACCGGTTCTATGTGTCCCAGACTTGCCCCCCTGCGCGCCCGTACTTACCGATCCGCACGCAGAGTGCACGGAGTGCATTTGCGTGCTGCACAGGAAGCTTTTTTTGAGGTTTTTCTGTCAAAAAAAGCTTCTGCGCATGCATGGGAGTGCCTGTTCGGTGCGCGTATGCGTGCGCGCACGAAGCATGCGTGCGTGCCGGGCACACTCATAGCGCGTGCAACTTTAGAACCGGTAGTGGAGGTAAGTAGAACCCACCCTTGCAGCACAGGCATCAGAAATTTATTCATTTATTTCTTAAACTTTTAAGTACCAGCTCAGACAAACTGTGTAACTTCACAAAGTTAAAAGAAATACTACATAGAAACAACAGCTGATATAAAACAATTGCTTAAGGCAGGACTGTCAAACTTGCAGCCCGAAGGCCGGATATATCATGCCCTTGCCACACCCATGGCCAGGTTAGCAAAGGGGAAAAAAGTTGTGATACATCACGTGACACTGCCATGATGACATGAGTTTGATACCCTGGTCTAAGACAACAACAAATAATCCTTCCATGCAAACATTCCTTAACATAAAGCCTGGAGAAAAGCCAATTTTAAAGGTTAATTGAAGGAGGCAAAATGGGGACCATATGAATCTCTAACCATGTTGCAATAGTCCAGGGCTGCCAAACTCCCGGCCCATGGGCCAGATGCATCACACACTGGCCACACCCACACCCCATTTAGCAAAGGGGAAAAAGGTCTTGATACATCATGTGAAGCTGCTGTGACGTGAGTTTGACACCCCTGCAATAGTCTATTTTTTCATATTTTATTTATTTTATTTATATTACATATAAAAATTCAATTTCCATCAAACAGTATGTGGTCTGGGTACAATTGTTTTTAAGCACTCATAATCCAAATGTTTACAGTAGTATTCATCACAATAACATTGATAATATAATAACAATAATATTTAACATCTACTTTAATGAATCTCCATTTTAACATTTCCTCTTTTTATGTCTCCCCATTTCTCCCCATTGATAAAATAGATCCCATATCAAAAAATATTTAGTTCATTCTTAATAGTAAGTGTTAATCTATCCATTTCTGCACATTCTAATATTTTCTTAATTCACTCTCATCTGTCAGAATCTCATCATTCTTCCATTGTGCAAATACAATTCTGGCTGCACTTAGTACATAGTAAAACCAAATATATAGTCCTTTATTTTTCTGGTAAAATGCCCAATAAAAATATCTCTGGTTTCAAGTCTATGCGCTGCTTTATCATTTTTTCCAACCAAGTATGTATTTTCATCCAATATTTTTTAGCTTTTGGGCATGTCCTCCACATGTGGTAATATAAACCAAGTGTTTGATTGCACTTCCAACATTTAGCGGATCTATCTTTGTACATTTTTGCCAGTCTTGACAGTGTGAACTGCCAACTATAAAACATTTTATACAAATTTTCTTTATATGCAGTTGACATAGTCAGTTTAACATTTCTATCCCATAGTTTCTGCCATTTATCTAATTCTATTGCATATCCAAAATTTTTAGCCCAAGAAATCATTGTCTCCTTTACCTGCTCACTTTCAAGTTTAATACCTAATATTTTCTTTATCAGTTTTTCATCCATTCCAGTTAATATCTGGTCCAATTCTGTTAATTCTTTATTAAAACCACACATTTTAACATCTTTCTCATTACGAGATTGTATCTGCGTTTGTGGCCATGCAATATACATCCCTTGACTACTAAGTTCCTGCTTGGTTTGTAATTCCCCTTTTTCGTTCAAAATATCTTTATATCTTACTTTTTTTTTCCATATTAATAACATTTGTATGTACCAATGCTTCCATTGTGGAAAGCCAGACTGGTACTTTCAAATAGTGTTGTTCTTTTATTTTTAACCATACTGATAACAATGCATTCCTAAAGTAGTGTCTTTGAAAGTAACTGTATCTTATTCTTCCCATACCATAAGAAAGCATGCCAACCTAGCTGAAGATCGTGACCTTCTAAATTTAGTAATCTTATATGTCTCAAGCTGATCCATTCTTTCACCCATGTAAGTACTGAGGCCTGGTAATACAATTCCCAATCTGGTAGCCCAAAGCCCCCTTTTTTTGGAGTCTTGCAACATTTTCAAACATATTTTTGCTTTTTTCCTAACCAAATATATATTAATATTATTTTATTTAATTCTTCAAAATATGCCCCCCCCCCGTTTTTATTGGAATT
>JANHFM010004504.1:0-14288 GCA_032468115.1 Grayia smithii
GAGTAGCAAAATTACAGTTATGAAGAAGCAACGAAAATAATGTTATGGTTGGGGGTCACCACAACATGAGGAACTGTATTAAAGGGTTGCGGCATTAGAAAGGTTGAGAACCACTGACATATAGGTAGCAGAAACAATTGGATTACGTTCCTTTCTTCCATTCTTCCCTTCCAATTGTAAATTGGATGGCTTAATGTTCAGTATCTAAGCAAATACTTGGAGTGAAGATGGATTTTTATGTATCTTTCCATTTCATTTGAAATTCAGAGAATCCCTTTAGAGTTTTCACAAAGGAATATTATCATGAGCTGTGGGAATTACTAGTATATTTTAAAACAGCAGCAGTTTTTTGTTGATTATTGGTATGAGGGAAATTTACTTTCTCCCATCTATCCTATTCTTTCCCATGAGAGCATCAGGAACTTCTGTAATTGACTTGCAAGAAGTTAAGGTGAATATGATTCTCAGAGAAAATTTGGTAACTGGGTTTTGCTTATATTAATATTTTCTTTGGAAACATTTCTCATTTCCTAGTTGATTTCACTTCCTAAAGCCAAATTTCCATACAACCTCAGAGGGATACTTGAAAAGAAGCGGTCATTTGGGATCATGGTGCTCATGTAAAATTGAGAAGGCTTGTTAACCAGATAATTTGATGTTTGGCAGGCATATTAAAGCTGGAACAAGAGGAGAAACCATAGTAAATGAAATAGCTTTTGTTTACTATATTTAGAAAAGTAATTGGAAGACTAATGGTTTTAAATCAGGGCATAATTTGGTTTTTAGACTGATAGGTTTTCAAATGACTATTATTTGAACAACCCAAAGCTATGGACACTCCTTACATACAAAGTATTGACAACTGGTTCAGCAATCAGTCCTAAAATTAGCAATGAAGATGTAGAGCAGGTGGGGAACTTTATGACTTGTGGACTTCAACATCCAGAATTGGCTCAGGAATTCTGGGAGTTGAAGTCTACAAGTCATAAAAGGGCTATGGTTCCCTACCTTGATGTAGAACTATAATCTCTGTGGGATGGTCCTAAATATTAGTTGACTAACATTTGAAATTAAGGATATTGTTGATAAGTTTACATATTCTGTTGAGTTTCTTTTCTTTGGTGTTCACCTGTCAATTGATTTCTTCCATCTTTTGGTTACTGTGTCATTCTGCAGCTTTGTTTGCCATGTTTGTATAGATAAAGGTAGTTCTTTGTTAATGATAACAATTAGGAATAGAATTTCTGTTAGTGATACAGTCACAAGTTTCTTACCAGAGTGACTTGTGACCTTCTTTGCCACCTTCTCCATTGATTCTTCTTGCGGGATGACAGCAGGAAAGGTTGCAAATGGCAACCACATGACCGTGAGATGCTGTAACCATTTTTGTGTGAGCCAGTTGCCAAAAACATAGATCACAATGTGATTGCGGGGATCCTTAGTTGGCCAAAACTTTGAGGGCTGTTTGCAAGTATCATTTGTTCAGCTATGTTGTAACATTCAATCATTGCTGAAGGAGTGATTGTTAAACAAGGACTATCTGTATTCTATCAGTTCCTATAGTCTTTCAATTTGGTAATGACCAGGGTGTTGATCCAACTTCAATTTCTAGTTCTAGAGTTTCTTGTTTCTTGTAAGGTATTTTGAATGTTGACATCACTATTGTACAGAGTTTCAGTGTATTCTTTTTATCTTTATTTAATCTTCTTTGAATCTATTGTTGGCGATAGCATATAACTTGTAAATTTAGAAGCACTGCTTGTTTTTCTATATATATTTCCAACTTTATTATGATTACAGATGTGATTGCCACACAACTTTTAGTCTTTTCTAACAGGTTCCTGAAATTTTTTGTTAGATTTCTTTCTGAGGTCTTTGTCTGTCTTGGCTCCAGCTTCTCCTTAACAATTTCAACAATTTGTTCTGACATCCAGTTTGCTTTCATCTGATCCTTAATCTTTGGCAGCGTCTTTTCACATTCCTCCTCAACAGCTTCTTTGATTTCATTCCACAGTTTCTCTGATTCCTTGTCAATGAAACTTACGGTAGGACTTCAAAACAGTTCCTGATGGTCTTCTTGAAAATGCTTGTGATCGTATAATGACTTTGTTTTTCGTCTTTAGTTTCACTTGGAACTTGCACATGAGCAGTTTGTAATTTGTTTCAAAGTTAGCTTCCTATCCTATCTTTGCTCTTGAAAGCAAGTTCTTACACCTCCTTGCACCAGTAATGTGTACTTTGTACTCCATCTGGTGATGTCTACCTATATAGGCATCATTTTGATTGTTTGAAGAATGTGTTATCAATGGATAAATAATTGGATTGGCAGAAACTGGTAAATCATTATCTTGCTTAATTCTTTTTTCAGTTCTGCCATCACAATCACCAAGCAGTACATCTTCTTCCATGCTTGATGAGTTCTGTATTCTCTTTTTGTTGATCTAATGGACATACCATTTTTTTTAATGTTCATTTTTTATTATAAAGATTCAGTCTAGTTTCCACTAATTCTGCCACTAAATATACTGGATTATAAAGCTTGGGGATGGGGGTGAGGGAGAAAGAAAAGATAAATTTGGTCTGCTTGGAATCTCAGCAAGGGTCAATTTATTGGTACTTTAGGGGGCACTGTTTACCCAAAAGTAGAAACTTTATTATACTAATTCATGAAAGTAGACATTATATATCCATGCCATACAAAGGTTTGTACAAAATTGTACAAGGCTGAGCTAGACATATCTGATTGATTAAGTGCAGACCAAATGTATGGGCCTGCAAAGTGATAAACATGTAGTAACTTGCTAATGCAATCACAGTATAATTTTAATCACATGTATGGATCCAATATGTATTTCTGATTATTTTGATATTTGCCTTAAAGAAAAGTGGGCATCAAAGACTTGCTGAAAGATACTTCTAGCCATTTCAGTTCCCTTTTTAAAGTAATTAATCATATGAATCCAGGATGACAGTATACACCCAGAGCAGCAATCTAACTTGTTAATTACATGTTTAATCACATCTTATCTAGAGGAATGGATTACATTTTGCTGTTCAGTTTGTATTCTCCTAAGAGATCTTGGAACTCAGTGAAACAAGGCATGTTAAACCACGTCAACTCATCAAGGTGATTGCACCTAATAGGCAAGTTGAAAGGCAGAAGTCAAGTCCATTTGAAATAGAAGTCAATTTTTCATGCTGCATGACGCCCCTCTTGGTGATCCTCCATTTTTTCAGTTAGTGTGCCCCTCTTTTGCAACACCAGAAAGCAGTGGGAGTGGGATCCAAAACTTCGGCCTGTGCTTCAACATGCTACTTGATAGCAAACTACTGCTGCCAGGCATACTCACTAATAGTCAAGGAAGAGAATGAATTAATGCCCAGAGTGAGAGGAGGTGCTGAAATACTGCAAAGTGTTAAGTAGTAGTCACCTATTTATTATTAGATTTTCTGCTGCCTGTGGTGTTGTCAGAAGGGAATAAAAGAAGCAGGACATATTGCAGACTGTTAATTGGACTCATAGCTGCATGATGTAATTACTAGATTTTTTTTTTCCTCCCCTCAATCATTTTCTTAATAAAAAGAGGAGCGTGAGGAGGTGAGGTTGTTTAACCATTTCTGGTGAACAGATTGCATTGCAGGAGCTATTTAAGAAATAACCTCTTAACAGTTATATAAATTCATTAATTTGGAAAGTGTTCATTGAGGCATAGAGCCTTCACTTGCACTGAAAGCTCACACACAAAGCTACAGGCATAGAAAGCCATTAATCAGCGCACAGTCAATGCCCTAGCTTAGCACCCAACTGATTAAAAAAAAATCAGGCAGATTCTGTTTATATATTTATATGTGTTTCTGAGAGGGGAGGACAGGAAAAACTAGCTTCTATTTTGTGAGTTAATTTTGGATCAATTGGGGAGGTATTTAGAGATGTTAAATCCACAAAACATATCAACTTAAACATTTCATTTAGTTTAGCTAGTTTATCTGAAGAAATGTTCTAATGGACGGTAGGAGGAAGGAGAAATATAGCTGTATGCTACTATTAAGACAAAACTCTTCTGTTTAAATTATTCAAAACAGTTAGGATAGGACTATTGCCCTGTGTTCTTTCTTTGCCCCTTCATCTTACAAAAACGATATCTTTTCTCTCTAGGAAACTAAGCGCAGTATAAATATGGTGCATAGCAGTTAGTGAGAACTTCAAAGGAAGTATGGGAAAGGAAAGCCTGTTAACATTTTTCTCACAATGTAATTTTATAAGCAGTTTTCCCAAAAGAATACAGTATATGAAATTAATCCTCAAGCTACTGTATATGAGGAGAGGATCTTTGGCCATACAAATAGCTTTCTGCTAGAAGATGAACCAGGATGGATACCAGGTGTTCTGCCATAAAGTATGGCTTACAGCAGCAGAATGTAAGCATCATTAAAAGAAACACATGATTAAAAAGTTATTATCATTATATTTTTATCCTTGTGGCCTGCCAGCTGCCAGCAGAGCTGGCGGCAGACTTGGACGATGAGGAGGTTGGAGAGGAACTTGGGCCAGTGCTGGAGTCTGGGGAAGGCTCTGATGGATGCTGTGTGTACTGCCACAGCAGCTTAGAATTTATTGTTGTTGAGATTTGGTATGTTCCCTTGTTTCCCCCTCCTGTTTGTTGCCACTTAGATCAGTCTTAGTCTACTTCCTGTCAGCCATTTTGTTTTTATTTTTAGTTAGTTTTAGCCAGGTTTTAGTCAGTCAGCCATTTTGTTTACAGGTTTGATATTTCAGTGTCTTATTACACTTTGATAGACCCTTTTTAGATTGATTATTTCTGATGTATTGCACTTCTTGGAAGTAAATCATATTGGATTCACCTTGTGTGTGTTTATTGGAGAGTTAAACTGGCTGTGGAGAACACCAATTCAGTATGGATCATATCGTCCATGCAGACTGGATCTAGGAGGTATGTAAATACATAAGGCGGTGTTTGGAAACAGCACACTGCTTCTCACTAAAAAGTAAGTGATTTAAAGCGCTAAATTTTCTGCCTGTTCCTTAATGGAATGTTACTTATCCAAACGCAGTTATCTCATCAGGTTTGCTTTATAATTAGGTTTGGGATTTGAAGGTGTAGTTCTCAAGGCTACCATTAAAAATACAGCTGGAGGACTGCAGCTGAGGACTGCATGAAAGCCCCCCCCCCCCACAAATCAGCTTTCATTATTAGTATTTAGTTTTACACATTTCAAGTTTTATTTAGCCACCACAAGGCAGGAAAACAACACATTGCTAAAAGCTATGCTGACAAGAGCTAAACAGCAGAACATGCTTACATGAAAGGTTTTCCATGAATTTGGGGCAGTGAAATCTATTTCGCTTTCCTGCTTTTAATTTTGTCTGCCTGTGTTATGTTTACAACAGGAAAATTAGGCTTAAAAGCCATTGCCATTGTGCACTCAAGTAGGGCCATCACAGTTTGTGTGTGCAGTTCAAACCTAAATCGAAAGGTGAATTTGGTGTCATTCTCTGTTGTTTGCAGCAATGCTCAAGGAAGGAGGTTTTAAAAATAGGCAAGATAGTTATTGCAGTAGCATGGAAATCTTGCCCCCTTTGTATGCGTATTAATGTTCACTCATATATGAAGGGGAAGGGCTTTGAATTATTCAGCCATAATCAACATTATGGGGTCAGGTGTCTGCCAGGTGCTACTGCCAGGTGCATTCTTAAGGTAGTCAAGAATGCCAGTAAGGACTGTGATGTTGATACTATTATACATCTTGGCACAAATGATCTGTCCCCAAAAGATGTACTTTCTGTGCAGAATGATTTCAAGAGCTTGGGGTATGAACTTAGTAGCATAGGTTGTAGGCTTATCTTTTCAGAGGTTTTAAGGAAAAAAAAGGGAAAGGCCAGCATGTAGCAGAGTTTAATGTGTGGCTAAAGGAGTGGTATAAAAGGGAAGGCTTTGGTTTTATTAGTCATGATGTCTTCAGCTGGTCCAATGAACAACTGTACAAAAGAGATAGTTTGCAACCATCAAAGAAAGGGACTTACTTGGCATTAAATTCTCAGATTTTCTGGATAAACATTTAAACTGAACAGCGGGGACAGAGAATTAATTGATATGGAACATTTCTTCCCCCAGAAGATTTAGATTATTTTTTGCTGCATATTGGCATATAGAACAGAATTTTAATAGAACCAGTAGAGTATTTCCCAATGTGATCAGCTCCGGGTATGTTGGACTACAATCCCATAATGCTTAATCATCATGAAATTGGCTATGCACAAAAGGGGTGGGGCTTCCTTCATGAGGCTGCATCTGCCTTCTTGCATGTTTTGTCTTTTCCGTGGATGCTGCTATTCATTAGGAATTTTAGGAGATTCTGTTCAATACATCTGTACCAGTGGTGGGTTGCTCCTGGTTCGGCCCAGTTTGCGCGATCCGGTAGCGGTGACAGTGTGACATCAATGAACCAGTTCTCCGCGGCTGGGAGCTGGGCCCACCCACGCGCCTGTACTTGTTTTTTTCTGCTCTGCGCATGCGCAGAGTGCTTGTTTCGAGTTTTTTCCCTATTAGGATAGTAAATGTGCATGCGTGGAGCATGTGTTCTGATCATGCGCAAAAGCGCATGAATGAAGAGAACCGGTAATAAAGGTAAGTAGAACCCATCCCTGATCTGTACATGGAATGGGACAACACACTATGGTCAATTTTCCATATCTAACTCACCATGGTCAACTCACTATGGCCAATTTGTGACAGGACGACTTGCCAACTCACTATGGCCAACTCGCCATGGGACAATTCAACTATTCAATTTAATTATTTAAAATAATTTAAAAATTATTTTCATTATTGTCATTCACATTTCATTTTGTCCCCCTTGGGCATCCTTTCTTTAATGATTCTATTCCACCATTTGTTCAATATTAGTGTAACTCTTGTTCTGTGGAAAACTGTGCTGCAGCAAGTTGGCCGTCATGAGTTGCCCCACGGTGAGTTGCCCCTATAGCAAGTTGGTTGCGTTGAGTTGTCCTAGACCCCCGTGCAGCATCAAGTTGGGGAAGGCGGGGCTAAAAAGTGCCCTTTTATTTATTTGCATTTGGGGAAACTAAAAATGTAAGGGGAAAAAGAATTGCTGCTTCTCGGCAGGTGCTGTGGCCACTATAAGGTGCAATAATTGAACAATTAGTGGTGTGGAAGGTTTACTTTCACAACATTTTAGGTCATTCAACATGTAATTTTCCTCCAAAGAAAGGGCAGCAATTTGAGCAGCTGAGTTAAGAAAAGGTCACCAAGAATAGGGGTTTTCTTTCCTTTATTTATTTATGTATCATATTTAGAATCTATATTTATCATTTGAGTTTAGCATAGTGGGTTCTCACAATCTTCCAAACCAAAGTGAACAAAACACAATTTCTTATTTTAAATAACATACTATACACATATAAAAAAAGGGATGTGGTGGCTCATTGGCTTAGGCGCCGAGCTTGTCGATCAAAAGGTCGGCAGTTCAGCAGTTCGAATCCCTAGTGCCGCATAATGTGCTTAGCTTCCATTACTTGTCCCAGCTTCTGCCAACCTAACAGTTCGAAAGCACATAAAAATGCAAGTAGAAAAATAGGGACCATCTTTGATGGGAAAGTAACAGTGTTCTGTGCACCTTTGGCATTTAGTCATGCCAGCCACATGACCACGGAGACGTCTTTGGACAGTGCTGGCTCTTCAGCTTTGAAACGGAGATGAGCACTGCCCCCCAGAGTAGGGAACGATTAGCACATATGTGCGAGGGGAACCTTTACCTTTACTTTATGCATTATACATTACACATTTCTTATTGGTTGGAGTCATCAGGATAAGAGTCTCTGGGGACCATGCATAGAGTAAATCAAACATTCAGTCATATCAAAATTGAAGTACCGTGTTTTCCACAAAATAAGACCCTGTCTTATATTTTTTTGAACCCTGAAATAAGCATTTGGTCTTATTTTCAGGGAGGTCTTATTATTTTGGGGCATGTGGAGGAAACCAGAGGAAATGGCGGGGACCAGCTGCGCATGCATTTAAATATTTTTGGGGAGGGCTTATTTTCAGGGGAGGCTTATTTTAGTGCATGCGTTCAAAAGCCCGGCTTATTATCAGGGATGTCTTATTTTAGGGGAAACAGGGTAGTTCAGTTATGAACCTGAATATCTAATTTAAAGAAATAAGGTAAGACTGACCATAATGTGAGACATCAGACAAATCAAGTGAAATCAAAACTAAGCAATGTTACAGGGGATAATTTATCTTAAAGGAGCACATCCAACTGAACTTTTCATTAAAGGTTCTATGGTAAGGTTTGTTCAGCTAGAAATCACAGTGTTACCTAAATTAGCAGTAAAAACAGTATTGCATTAATATTTTTTAACTTTTCTATACTATTTAGCTGGAACATAAAGATTTATGAAATCTTATTTTTTCCCTCATGCTGCTCCGGAGTTCAAGAGAGTGGGTAGTAACTGCTATCCCATTGGCCAGTGACTGAGTTTACAGATATAAAACCCCTCCTTCCTCCCAGGCCTCCCATTCGTTTGACTCAGTCCCTGGCTAGTGGTTTACTCTCACTCTCTTGAACTAACCTTCCTTTCAGGAATGAAATTTCTCCTTCCTTTACTTATTTTCTCCTTCCTCCCTTCTCTTGCGACCAAAATCCTTGTTATTTTTTTTTTTTTGTCTCTTGCCTCTCATGTGAGCTTCAGCCTCTGGAGTCCGTCTCGATCCCCTTAGAGCTCCAGGGAGGCCTTCCGCCTCTCGCTGGGGATCCTCGATCCCAGGACAGCTATTTTTTATCGCCGTGCCGCTTCGCGCCGCTTCGCGCCCTTATCGCTCCAATCGGCGGCCGTGTCTCAGCTGGCTTCCTTCAAGCCGCTTTTTTTGGCCACCGAGACGAATTTTTGGGCGCGCCGTCCTCCCGCTGGCAGCGGTGTCCGGAGCTGACCACACCCCCTTCAACGGGCCGCCTTCCTAGGGGTTCCGTGCGGCTGTTTCCATCTACCAGCTCCTCGCCGCCGCGCACAGGCTCTCAACGGCGCGAAGATCCCTCACCTCCCTTTGCGCGCCAAGACTCCATCTGATGGCGGCCATCTTTTTTCGCAGCGGGATGCATCGGAGCTTCGGAGGGCCTCAATATCGGCCCAAACTGTAAGTCCTTGCACGGGGGGGGGGATTCCCTCAGCAGTTCCGTTTTGCTGGGCCCGCCCCTTCCCCGCTGAACTTCGGTCCCTGCTCACTGTGGGTTCTCCGTGTTGTCGGGCCCCTCGTCTACCAAATCCAGCATCTCTGTGGCTGGGCGCCGTTTTGTCGGGCCCACCCATGCTCATTAGATGCCAACCTAGTCACTAAGGCCAGCAGGGACCTCCCAATTCGGACCCTAACAACGGTGCCAGGTTCCTTTGCATAGGGCCGGCTAGGGGATCCAGTGTGGGGCATAACCTGGGGGGTCTTTTCTGCATTCTTAACCACCAGCAGCACCCGGATCCGTTCTGACGGTTTGCGCTGTATAATCAGGGCACCGGATAGCCATGGCAGGCCTCAGTCCCTCTCCATCCCTGGACAACTCACCTGCCAGGGATCCACCTCAAGGGGAGGCGCAAGAGCCAGCCCCCAAGAAGGCTCGCCCATCTGGAACCAAGGCCAAGACAAAGTCCCCATCCTCGGACAGGGATAGGTCGCGCAAGCAGAAGACCTGGGATAAGGGTTTCGCCAAGACCCAGAGGCAGGCTGCTCCCACAAGTTCAGGGGGGCAGGCGCAGGCCCCCGCCACAATTACCACCATGGCCCAGGTGCACCACGCATCCGCCAGGTCCTCCTGCGTGTCATGGGTGCCTGAGGAGATTGAGATGTCTGCCCCTTCCCCTGCATCGGCTCCTCTGTCACACATGGTGCCTCAGTGCAAGCTCTGTCCTCCTGCCGTGCACCAGGCCTCGGGTCCTGTGCCCCATCAGGAAGGGGATCAGCTGCAACTTTCTCAAGCCATTTGCGCCCTCATTTCCAGGTCCATTTCACAGGGGATCAAGGTGGCCCTCGACAACTGAGGCATTGGGTCCACCCGTGCGGCCCCTGCTTCCAGGACCAAATTCCAGCCGGTTAAGGACCAGCGAGCATCCTACTACGATGAGGATTCTATCTCTCGATCCCCCTCGCCAAACAGCGATCTCTTCTCTGGAGAGGGCGAAGAGGCCGACGAATTCAATTTTTCGGAGGATGATTCATTGCCACAAGACAGGGCCTCCTCATCCGGTCTTTTCAAGGTGGAGAACTTCCGTCTGCTATTACACAAGGCCAAGCAGGCGGTTAACATGGGGACAAAAGGGCACTCAGAGGGATCCTCGGACCCTCTAGACCCGGCCTTACTTCTTTTCACAGAGCCCATTACGGAGCAGGAGGTTGTCCCTGCCCCCAAAATGTTTGTGGACATTATAAAGCTCCAGTGGGGATGCCCCGGAGCAGTGGCTGCTCCCAGCAGTTTAGACAAGAAGCTGTATTCGGTGGAGGAAAACCTGGAAGCCTTGCTTCGACTGCCAGCTGTGGACCCCCCTATGGCTAGCCTTACTTCGGCCTCTCTCCTCCCGGCGGACGCCGCGGAGGGACTCAAGGCAGAGGATAAAAAGTCGGAGTTTTCCTGCCACAAAACCCATAACACGGCTGCCTGGGCCATCAAGGCTGCCACCACGTCGTCATTTTTCAAAAGAGCCTCCTTAGTCTGGCTTCGGCAGTTACAGGCTCGATTGACTCCTGAGGACGAGAGGTTGCAGCAGGACATTAATAAAATTATAGCTGCCACGGAGTACTCGGCGGAGGCCACAATGAACTCCGCAAAATTTGCATCACGGGCTCTCACCTCTAATGTTCTGACCCGACGCATGATCTGGCTGCGCCACTGGCAGTCCGACATGCACTCAAAGGCGCACCTGTCTGCTTCATCCTACCAAGGGGGCTCCCTTTTCGGTGAGGCCCTGGAGCCTCTATTGATTGAAGGGCGTGACAAAAGAAAATTCTTACCTTCACAGACCCGTAGGCAGGACCAGAGATCATTCCCTTCCTTTCGTTGCTCCTCCTTTCGACCGAGGGACTATGGCTCGGGCCCCATGTTGTCTCAGAGAGGATTTCAGCACCCAGACTGTTTCTCCGATTGCTCCTCCTTCAGGGATAGGGACCACTCGTCCTTCTCAGAACGACCCTTTCGGGGTCAGAAGTCTCGCCTGTTCCGTCGCTCCAAGTGACTGTCTTCTTCCCGAGACCATAGGGGGCAGGCTTGCCCACTTTGTCAACCACTGGTGAGCCAACACCATGGACTCCTGGGCTCTCCAGACCTTATCTCGTGGCTTGAGCATCGAGTTCGACTCCTCTCCCCCTCCGAGGTTCATTCGATGCTCGGCTACCCACAATCCCTCCAAATTAGCCATGATGACCAAGGAGATCGGACATCTGTTGCTGATTGGAGCTGTGGAGCCGGTCCCGCCAGAGCACTGCGGCAGAGGATTCTACTCAATCCTCTTCTTGGTACCGAAGAAGTTGGGCGGAACTCGGGCGATCCTCGATCTGAAGCGACTGAACCGGTTTGTCACCTACCGCAGGTTCAAAATGCAGTCGTTGCACAGCATTCTTTCTAGTGTCAGGAGGGGCGACTGGCTGACCTCCATAGATCTTCGCGAGGCTTACCTGCATATACCGGTCCGCCCATCTCACCGTCGCTTCCTGCGGTTCTGTTTTCAAGGGCATCATTATCAGTACTGCGCCCTTCCCTTCGGCCTTTCGTCAGCCCCGAGGGCTTTCACGAAGCTCCTCGAGGTGGTAGCCGCTCACCTCCGTTCCCTTCCGATATGGACGCAATTTTACCTGGATGACATCCTGGTCCAGTCGTCCTCCCTGCACCAAGCTCGGGCAGATGTCCAGACGACCATCACCACTCTGCAACGATTTGGCTTCACGGTCAATTTCGACAAGAGCCATCTCCAGCCCGAGACCTCCCTAGAACACTTGGGAGCTCGGATAGACACGTTGTCTTGCAAGGTCTTTCTGTCGCAGGACCAGATCGACAGTCTGAGATCGTCTGTACGGAAGCTCCGAGCCCACAGATCAGCCCTGACGCTGTGGTTGTCCAAACTTCTCGGGCAGATTATTTCTTGCCTGGGGATCGTTCCTTGGGCCTCATTGCACTCGAGGCCCCTCCAGTGGCTTCTTCTCCCCAGCCAGAGGGCAGGCCTATCCAACTCTCGTCGGGCCCTAGCCATTCCCCAACCTGTTCGCTCTTCCATGACTTGGTGGTCCTCGGCAGCGCTGCTTCAAGGATGTCTCTTCTGGGAGCCCGATTGCATAGTGGTCACCACAGATGCCAGCCTGCTGGGTTGGGGTGCCCACTTCGATGACCGAGTGACCCAGGGTCAATGGTCTTTGGCCGACCTTCGCCAGGACATCAACTGGCTCGAGCTTCACGCAGCCCGCCTGGCCCTGACTCGGTTTCAACCCTGGCTGCAAGGTCGTCATGTGCTACTACTCACTGACAATACCACAGCCAAGGCCCACATAAATCGCCAGGGGGGGACCAGGTCCAAGGCCCTCATGATGGAGGCGAGGAAGCTCAGCACGTGGGCGGAGCGCTACCTTCTCTCCTTGCGGTCGGAGCACATAGCCAAGAAGGACAATACCACGGCGGACTGGCTCAGCAGGCAGGTACTCGACAACACCGAGTGGCATCTTCATCCGGACCTGTTTCATCAAATCGTCGTTCGCTTCGGCTGACCACATCTGGAACTCTTTGCCAGCTGCGCAAACTCCCATCTTCCGCGCTACTACTCCCGGTTTCCGGAACCCGGAGTGGAGGGGGTCGATGCTCTCTGGATCAGCTGGCCTCCGGGGCTCCTATATGCCTTCCTGCCACTCCTGTTGATTCCACGGGTAATCCGCAAAATATTGGAGGAGCAAGCGGAAGTGATCATGGTGGCGCCCTTCTGGACGAGAAGGGTGTGGTTCACAGACCTGATGAGTCTGTCCGTTTCTCCCCCCTGGCGGTTTCCCGCGGCAGAGGTTTCGCTGAGCCAGGAGTCGATCTGCCATCCCGACCCCTTCTGGCTGCATTTAACCACGTGGAGATTGAGCAGGAAGTCCTGATCAACGACGACTATCCTGAGAGGGTAATCGGGACAATCTTGGCGTCACTCAGACCCGCGATGGCCCTCATCTACCAGGCGACTTGGGCCACCTTTTGCTCTTGGTGTCAGGTTCGGGACCTCACGCCGGCAGAGGCCTCAGTCCAACAGGCTCTGACGTTTCTTCAGGATGGCTTGGACAGGGGCCTGGCAGTCAGCACCCTCAGGCAACAAATGGCAGCGCTCACCACAGTCTTGCCTTCTCCCGGCTACCCCACTATCTCTCACCATCCCCGGGTACGTCGATTCTTCCGGGGCGCTTCCAATGTCCGGCCTCCAACTGTGCATTGTTTTCCAGCCTGGGACCTGCCGCTGGTGCTCCGGGCGCTCACCGTCGCCCGCTTCGAGCCCCTAGGCGGGGTTAGTCTCCGGCTACTGATGCTGAAAGTGGCCTGCCTTGTTGACATCACTATCGGCACGGAGGGTTTCGGAGCTGGGAGCCCTCTCGGTCAGACAGGATCTGTGTTCCTTCTACCCCGACCGGGTCGTACTTCGCTTAGACCCTACTTTCATTCCGAAGGTCAACTCCCTTTTTCATCGAGAACAGGAGTAGGTGCTACCATCCTTTTGCTCCAAGCCCACGCATGACCGGGAGAAGATGTGGCATAAGCTCAATGTACGCTGGGCTCTCCGCTGGTATATCTGGCGTATGGCCGATCACCGGAGAACAGAAGCCCTCTTTGTTTTGTTTCAGCCCAGATCCCTTGGTCTCCGGGCTTCGGCTCCCACGATTGCGAGATGGCTGAAGGCCTGCATAGCCCTTGCCTATGACCAACAACATCGGCTAAGGCCGTCCAGGATCTCGGCTCACTCGACGTGCAGTATGGCAACCTCGGCCGCTTGGTCAGCTCAGGCATCCCTCCTGGAGATATGCAGGGCGGCCACTTGGTCTTCGCCGTCTTCGTTCATCCAGAACTATAAACTGGACAAGTTCACTTCTACTGAGTCCGCCTTTGGCCACAGGGTGCTCCAGCAAGTGGTCAACGATCCGCCACAGCATGTCGAGCCCCTGTCCCACCCTCAGGAGATCTGACTTGGGTATATCCCACTCTCTTGAACTCCGGAGCAGCGTGAGGGAAAAGGGAACGTTGGACTTACCTGAACG
>JANHFM010004504.1:21299-32622 GCA_032468115.1 Grayia smithii
CAGTCATAAGTGGCAGGAGATGGGTGACAGGAACAGTGAGAGATTAATAATAATGCAGACAGTTACTAGTTTGACAGTGATGAGGGATGGCTATATTATCTGTATAAAGCAGCACAGCAAAAGGTCTGTCCTGGAGTATGGCCAGAGTAGATCAATTCTCTTTTGGTTATATCTGTTACGATAGGATTCATATAGATATTAAGTAGAGGGGAGGCAAGATACACTACCCTTTGAGTCTACAATAACTCGCCATGGCCAACTTGCTCCGGGACAACTCACTATGGAACAAGAATTACACTAATATCAAAAAAATAGTGGATAGAATAATTAAAGAAAGGAAGCCAAAGGAGGGACAAAATGAAATGTGAATGACAATTTCTTTTTTTTAAAAAAATAATTATTTTAAATAATTGAATTGTTGAGTTGTCCTATGGTGAGTTGGCTGTGGTGAATTGGCTGTAACGAGTTGACTGTGGCAAGTTGGCTGTGGTGAATTGGCTGCAGCGATTTGTCCCATTCTGTCCTCCTTTTGCTCATTAGGATATCTACAGTAAGGTGTCCACGACTCATATCTAACTGTGGCAACAGTATTTTCATGTAGTATCCTGATTAGGCAGAGAAGATGCTAATCTAGTAAGGTATACGGTAGCTTTAACCAAAATCTGTCACATTGAATTTAGTCAAAGATTGACTTTGATCAGTTTCGAGAAGGAGCCAGCAGGCAAGAAGAATAACAACAACAAAAAAAGTATTTTAAGCGTCATGCAATGTATCTCTCTGAATTTTGAATGCCTGATTCATCTTTATATCTTTTATACCAGTGTTGCTTTTATTTAAAATGCTTTTTAAAAGTCAGTAACAGCCATTGAGAAAAACTTTAAAAATGTTATCTTTACAACAAGTAAGTTAATTTTTACTATTGTTTATTAGAGGAAACATATTTACTAACATTATGTTTAGTAATGTTTACAAAAGGTGACTACCAGTAAAGATGTGTGATGAAGATGCAAAGAAATGTATGATTCCATGCGTTGCTTATTCATTCGTAGTACATTAACTAGTTATCCTGATAGTAGTATGAATTAATTGATATATAGTATTAAACAATGATATAAGGCAGCATCTGCTGATACAGAAATTCATGCCAGGAGGAAGTACTCTGCCTGAGATATAAGCTTGTAAAACAAAGAAATCACATGTACATACAATATATTTTAAAAAGAACTTTCTCGTGGATTTCTGATATTCTGAGAAAATACCGTGGAAGATTTGGCTACATTTGGACAGAGGATACAAAAATGAAGGAAAAAAATGAAGTTTAAAAGGGAAATAACAAATATCACAGTAATGTCCTAGCCTGTCCAGAGGCCATCTCTATTGGAAACTGTGCAGTGCCTGGGGTTTTGCCCTAGGCATCTGAAAGCCTCTAGTTATTATGTATCATTGGGATATAGTCCTTTATATTCTTTACCAAAATGTTGCATTGGTAAAAGTTAAATAGGAGAAGTCAAGGAAAGGAAGGGTTTAAAAGGCTTTGAATAAAAATTCATGTGAAGTTTCTGGACAATTTAATGCATTCTGTACAATATTACTCAGTCTGATAGAATTCAAATGCTTTCGATTTATGCAATATTTTAATCAATAGAATTATAGTTCAGTAAAGATGACGGGATGTGGGTTTGGAAAATCTAGCTGCGATTTTTAGGTTTCCATCTTTGGTGCAGGTTTCAGTTTAAAGCTGTTCCAACAAAGGAACAGGCCAAATGTATTCTTGCTGGCCTTTATGAAAGCCAACCCAATTTGTATCAGTAGTCTTTCACCTCAAAACTAGAAACAATGGTTCTAGGAACTAACATCTTTTCCATAACCAGTCATGTGCAGTATTTTTTCCAATTCCATTCTTTTTTTTTAAAGACCAGAAGAATGGATTAGAGTAGGGATGTCAAACTCACGTCGTCATGGCTGCGTCATGTGATGTAGCGGGACTTTTTCTCCCTTCGCTAAACCAGGCATAGGTGGGATCAGCATGTGATGCATCCGGCCCGTGGGCCGGGAGTTTGACAGTCCTGGATTAGAGCATCCTATATGACCTTTTTAGAGCAGTGGTTCTCAACCTGTGGGTTGGGATCCCTTTGGGTGTCGAACAACCCTTTCACAGGGGTTGCCTAAGACCATCGGAAAACACATATTTCGATGGTCTTAAGACCTGAGACACCACTCCTCTCGTAGTTGGGGGTCACCACAACATGAGGAACTGCATTAAAGGGTCGTGGCATTAGGAAGGTTAAGAACCACTGTTTTAGAGCTTCAGAGTCCAGGTTGATTCAGTGACAACTGCTTTTAGTAATCGCATTAATTCCAACATGGATAGGCTGGGAAGTAATGTCACTGGATAATTCTGGTTTATCACTTTCTTGGTTTTGCTTTTGGTTTCCCCAAAAGAGCAGTGCTTGAGGCAATTGGTCCAACCAATATAATTTCCCCTCCCTGAATAACTGAATAAATAATGGGCTGCAATAACACCATTCCTAGAGTGGAAGAGAACATCCTGAAAAATGGGTTGTTTTTCCTGTTTGCTGCACATGCTGTTTTACAATCCTAAAAATATTTTATTATTCCCCTAAACTCCACTGAAGATGTTACCTAGCCTGGTAAAGAAACATTCGGAAACCAACCCACAAACTTGGAGAAGGAACCTTAACCCTCATATTTTATTATGTTCTGTAAATTCATACAAACACAGTGTACTTTCTGTTATAGTGACAAAAACGTAGATAGACTATTTTCCTCAGAGGAGACTCTTTTGAAGATGTACCCACTACAAAAGGTGTGGCTACTTGGCACATGGGACAAGGTCTTCTCCTGTGTAACCCTCAGCCTAATAGAATGTTTCCTTAGAGAAATGCACACATCCTTCCAATCCCTAGATAGTTTGGAAATGGCAAAAAGCATCTCTTTTGCCAAGCCTTTAACTGTTAATTGAATTGAATGTTCTTAATATTGTCAGGTTTCATATTTTGTATTTTGTTTTAATTGTTGTAAACTGCCTCGAATGCTTATATGAGCAGAAAGATGAGTAGTATATCAATAAATAAATTTAAATTTTGGCACTTTCTATTTAGCATTACATTTGACAAAATCTGTTCATAGTTTCAAAAAAAATAAAACCCCTTTCATTGATATATGGATCAGGATCAGCCTTCTCATGAGTCATCTTGATTCAGAAAGAAGAGCACGAAAGGTAATTACTTACTACCCAGCCTCAAATTGCCACGAGGATTATTACCAGTAGTTGGTGGAAAAGCTGCCCACTAGCATCATTACACCCAGCTGAATTGAGTTTTGATGTTGGGTGGAGCTTTCAGAAAGTCAAAGAGCCTGTTTTCTCTCTTCTTTGGAGTGTCTGGTAATCCCATAGGACAGGATTTCTCAAAGAAAAATGTTGGCTTTTACATCAGGTAATTTAGTATGACTTTTGATAGACTTCATATTTAAACTCCTTTTAAAAAAAAAAGAAGAATTACAGTTCCTTTGTAGAATATTTCATGGTCGGTTGCACATTTAAAATGGCCTGATTTAGATTTTAAACAAGGGAATGCATAAGTTACTTATTTCTTCACAGAGGCTTTCAGTTGATGCTATTTTCTCTCTCTCTGATGCCTATAGTCACAGTCTAAAAACTGGATTAGGGTGGCATGTTATAAACAGTGGAAGGCATTTAGGACTAGGAGAGAGCAGTAAAATACAAAATTTCAAACCAGACAAACAGTGACATGGCATATCACAAAAGAAGCTGAAATACCATCAGGTCCACCAAATCACCTAATAGAAAATTTAGGACTGATCCTAAATACAGTATACATAATCTCCAAAGAAAACTTACATCCAGAGAAGTACAGCACATCTGTCTATACTGGGCAGATAAATGCAAAGTACACAGACTTTAATGCTTCACTGTAGAATCATGAATATCAGTTTGAGTTCTGTATAGCAAAGATTTATTTGGTCTGCATTTTTAAAGGGGTGGGTGGTTAAAGACTCTGAGCTTGTCAGCTGGAGACTTGACATCCTGGGTTTGAGACTGCAATGGAGTGAGTTCCCATTCTTGCCCCAGCTCCTGCCCACTTAGTAGTTTCAAGGATGCAAATGCAAGATTAATAAGTAGATAGATTAACAGTTACCACTTCAGTGGGAAGATCACAGCATTGCATACGCCTTGGCCAGTGGTGGGTTGCTCCCGGTTTGGTCCGGTTTGCACGATCCGGTAGCAGTGACGTTATGACATCACCAAACCGGTTCTCCCGGGCCCGGGCCCACCCGCACAACCGAACTTACTATTTTTCTGGAAACCCCCCCAAAAATAGTTTCAAGGTTTTTCCTGTAAAAAAAAGTTAGTGCGCATGCGCAGTATCATGCTTTAGGCATGTGTGCTTGCTTCACTCTCGCGCGCAAATCACACACGCAGGAAGAGAACCAGTAGTAAAGGTAAGTAGAACCCACCCCTGGCCTTGGCATATAGTTATGGTGGCCACATGACCACGGAAGCTGTCTTAAGATAACGCTGGCTCCCATGGCTAAGAAACAGGGATGAACACCGTGCTCTAGAGTCAGACATGACTGACAGGAAAACCTTTACCTTTATCTATTTTTAAAAATATGGCAGTGTCTGGCAATAAAGGGTTAAAATCTTTTGGACATCACTAAGACTACAATTTGACTGCCTCAGCTGTTATTTGGTCTCTATTCATTGAATTAGAGTCATATATTTTGTTGAGCTCCATCCATTCCTTGGCTTCACGGTACCTGAGGGATCTATAGTTTTGAAGAAGTGTGCTTCTTAGAGTGGCAATTCAACAAAAGCCAAATATGTAACCAAAAATGGTTGATCTACCAAAGGTACTGGTCAGGAGGCAAGAGTGTAGTTGTAAGTGAAGAACTAGGCTTGTAAGATCATCAATTTGAATAAATTGCCTCAGACCTATCTTGCATAGCAGGATCGAAAATGGGTAAGCAGGATTTGAGATGGGGGCAAAAACTTAAGGAACAATGAACACCAATGAAACAGACAAATCACAGATTTTCTCTTGTTCTGTGTTCTGAAAAATATTATCACCTGGAATATTTCTTTCAGTACTAGCTGATAATTTTGCTATATTTAACATATAAAATACATGAAATAATTGTAAAAAAGTAATGAGATACAGTCTTTATCCTGGGTAGTTGAAAATCAAGATATCAGTTCAGTTAATTTTTCCTTTTTTTTTGCTGCCACAGTCGCTGTTACTACAAGAGTCTGAAATAAGACTTTCCTTTGTTTTATGAGAAGGGTTGATACTGATCTAGTCATCCTGGAAAAAACAAATCTATTAGATGCAATTTATAGAGGTGCATGTGCTTGCCTTTTGCTATTTAGCTCAGTGGTGGGTTGCCCCCGGTTCGGTCCGGTTCGCGCGATCCGGTAGCATGAACCATAGAGCTGTGATGTCACCGAACTGGTTCTATGCGTCCCGGACCGCGCCCCCCCCATGCACCCATACTTACCGGCCCGGTCATGGAGCATGCGGAGCGCGCTTGCGCGCATGCGCAGAAAACTTTTTTTGACCTTTTTTGGTCAAAAAAAAGCTGCGCAGGAGTGCACGTTTGGTGCGCGCGTGCACAAAGTGCGCTTGCAGTGGACGCGCACTCCATGCACCCCGACCACATACAAAGCGCATGTACCTTTAGAACCGATAGGACAGGTAAGTAGAACCCACCCCTGATTTAGCTGGCCAGGTTCCAACCAAATATCTGAGATATTTGTTAATTTGCAAAGTACAATGTACTCCTACTACGATAGAATTCAAAATAGTAGTGATTTTAATCTCCATCAATATAATTAAGGATTGGGTTTGATTGAACAGGCTGAATTCAGATCCTTTGCATTCTGTGTATCCATCAATTTATTACGCAACCATAGAATCTGACATATGCTTCTAGTTTTAGCTCTTCAGGCTAATTTGAAAATATATGAAGTGGCAGAACTGGCAAGGAATAGAGTATAATTTTAGTAAAATTGTGAATTCTATGCTAAAGCATATGGATGGGCTGTCATACTGTTAGAGTTTTACTTCTTGAATTTTTTTACATTAAAAAAATTACTACGTTATAGAAGCTAAAGTAGAATATTCTTCCGTGAAATCTAAATTTTTGTTGTGAAAGGAATTTGTGTAATGAAAATATTCAGTAATCTGATTTTCTTACCTTTTATAGTACAAATTGTATAGTATAAATTGTATTTTATAGTACAAATTGCATTTACAAATCTAGTAATCTTTGATTAGTATAAAATCCAGCTGAAATGATTACTTTATCCTTTCCTTGTACACTTCTTCCTTATATGTATTAATTTCTCTCCCTGCAATATATTCCTTTAAGGACAGGTGACAGATAGGACTTTAGTTCACCATTTCATCAGAACAGATAATTTTTCATCTGTTAATAGTGAAATACTATTTTATACATTGCACTCTAATAGAAAATGCAATCCTTACATGTTACCAAGGAGTCCAATTCCAGTTTTTATTTACTGTTTTCTTTGGGTTTGTGGGTGATGGCTTATAAAAGCCAAGAAAGTTCTCACCAAATTTTATTTGCCTCACCTCCCACAATTTCTGAATTTATTGTAGAAAGCTCTCACATTAAACTCTTTGTTACTCAGATTGTTACATTACACTGTGTTTCCTTGAAAATAAGATCTGGTATTATTTTCTTTTGGGCCCCGAGATAAGCACTTAAAAATAAGGGCTTATTTTTGGGGGTGTCTTAATTTTTTTCAGTGCCACTGCTCTGAGGTGAGGGGGGAGCTGCCCAATGGGCATACCAGCTCACTTCAGGACCCCGTGGCTCCACGTCCCGGTAACTGCCTGGTGGCAGCAGCACCAACATCCATATACAGCAGGAGCCCATGTGGCTACCGGAACTAGTACAGCACAGGAGCAGGAGGCCAAGCAATGCAACAAGGCAAAACACTCAGATTTACAGATATCTGCACTGGTGGGCCACGCCTATCCCCCAGCCTTATTTTGGGGGGTAAGGCTTATGTTAGGCCCACTCCAAAAAAATCAGGCTAGGGCTTGTTTGCGGGGTGGGTCTTATTTTCGGGGAAACATGGTACTAATAGGCTGAATGAGGTGGGGGTATTCTTTCATCAGCTTTTGTTGATGGCAATCAATGATAATTTCAAAGAACTAACAGAATGAAAAAAATGAAATTAAATTGAAGTGAGGAAGTGCTGGAATAAATATTTTAGACATGTTTTGGAAATGATATGTGATATGCCAAAACTTAGAAATGAAATTATGTATTCTTATGAATACATAATTCATGATGAAAAAAAAAAGGCACAAATGCTTTTTAGTTATAGCTGAAGAAATATTAAAATGTGGATGTAGCTTTTTCTTTGAATGGCTGTACAAGTCATCTAATGTGTATGAAAACTGCATCTGTGTTGGAAGAATACTTTTATTTTTCTGTAATCAAAGGTAAAGATAAGGATAAATGCAAAAACTGCACAGATTGTAGATCTCATTTGCAATGAGCAAAACCTTGGAAAATGTGTGCAGCTTTATGCTGACTACATGCAGACCAGATTTTGCTTTTCAACGAGTCATTAGAAAAAGTATAAATGTGAGAAAGTTTATTGTTAATTTGTTGATTTAGAGAAAACATGGTAAAGTGAATAGACTTGTGTATAGGATTTTTGCACAAATACAGAATTAGTTGCTGAATATTACAAAAGTGTTATACAATGAAAATAAAATATGTGATAAAATGAAATGTTTAGCAAATGGTTTAGCATTGATATTGATATTATTGATATTTATTGCATTAAAATTTAAATTATCACAATTTGGGAATATTTATTGAATAATGTAAAAATAAGAACATTAAACCCATCAGATATTAATATAAATACAATATTTGCCATGAAAAATTACGAGAGGGGTGCTTTTAACGTTTGCAAATATTTTCAATCTCTAGCACATTATTTTGCATTCATCAACCCTTCAGAGGATCTTGGGAGACTTTCAGGGATTTGCTAACCACACTTTAAGAAACACTGCACAACGGATACTTCCGGTTTGGCGGCGGCGTTGAACACAGCCTCTTCTACGGGCTGCCGGCTCTGTGGTTCGTAAAAGTTGGGAAAACAGTGAAAATCTGCTGATTTTCCTGAGCTGAAGCTATTCCCTTGGGCCAAGAGGGAATAGCGAGCACCCCGGTGGAGATCGTGCCCCTCCAGATCCTTGGATCAATCCTTCCAGGGATCGAAAGAGGAGCCCCCTGGAAGCCGGGAAAGAAGCTCCGAATCACGGAAGCTGCCTGCATCTGTTCCCAGATGCAGAAAAGACGCTGCAACCACAGCACACTGACTGAATATAGTCATGGACAAATGTGCAAGGAATACTTGTGGTGTCATTAGAGATGCATTGATTGGGATTAGGAATCTGAATGTACCTGTACTTTGATATTCCCCTAATGGTAGATTGCGTCTTGAGACCTCAGATGACTTGCACCAAAAATTATTTTAATGATGTATGATGCCACTAAAGATTATGTACATGATCTGTTTGTTTTTTCATAATTTTATTACATATTTTAATTATAGTAATAAAAGCAAAAACAAACTAAATCCAGAGGGAAAAAAATAGAAAGAAAAAAGCAGAAAGAAAGAAAAAGGAGAAAATAAATATTTAAAGAAGTGACCTATCTGCATTGCAACAAGTAAAAACAAATGTGATAACTCTTCACAAACTGTAAGGTCCCAACAGGTATCTTTTTCATTCTGTATCTCATCCCCTCTTTTTATACAACCCATAAATCATCTGCTTTTCAGTCCTGGTGTCAGCAAAAATTCATTAAGAGTTACTAGAACATCATATAAGATACATGTCTTATTTTAATCTTGATCAAGCAAACCAACTTTACATTTTTTCCTTTTACTTCTACCCATCTTGATCTTTAATTCATTCAGATGTTGTTTCAGGATTTGGTCTCTCTTCAATTTTACTTTATCCCTTCGCAGAGCTAAAACCTCTTTTATAAATCCAATAAAAAGACATTATCCTGGTCATTGTCTTTGGTTCATCCTTTTTATTTCCACTTTGATTTTCAAAAGGACAAACCAATTCTTTTGTATATCCAGTGAAAAGTCCTTATCAGGGTCATTGTCTTGACTTGTCATTTTTAATTCAACTTCAATAGCCTTCTCTACAGGTAGCCTTTGCTTAATGACCATTAGTTCAAAATTATGACAATGCTTCAGTGGCTTACAACTGGTACCCAAAATTTTGACCATTGCAACGCCCTCATGCTCATATGATGAAAATTCAGGCACTTGGTGGCCTGCCCACCATTATGATCACAACAACTCTTCCCCCAGCTATGTTTTAAACATCTGGGAAGCTCCAATGATAAGACGCGAAGCAGCTGCCTCCCCTTCTTCGGCCAAACACCCAAGAAGCCCCAATCTTCAGGCAAGCCTTCAGCCCCCTGGCAACTGCAGCCAAGTATAACCTGAACTCTGAGTGGGTCAGGCAGGAAATTAACCTCAATCCCCACCCTGCCATGCTCTACCCTGTCCTTCCTGTCCTCTCATGGGATATTGAAAATGAAGATAACATGATTGTGACAGCAGCCATTAGCACTAAAGCAGCTGCACCTTCCCCATATTTCATTCTTTTGGGTGTCTTGGGTAACATTTGTAAGTTACCTCATTTGAGGTACTTCGGTTCAAAAATGGTTGTGTTTTGATGCACCATTTCACCCAGTTAAAGGTCATGACAATTAGAATTTCAATAGTGTGTAGAAGTGGTGGGTTGCTCCTGGTTCGGTCCAGTTCTATAGAATAGGTAGTGGTGACGCTGTGACGTCACCAAACCGGTTCTATAGTCCTGGACCGAAGCCCCCCCTGCGCGCCCATACTTACCTGTCCCTGCGCGATGTGCGCAGAGCGCGCTTGCGCGATGCGCAGGAAGCTTTTTCAAGCTTTGTTTTGCTTAAAAAAGCTTCTGCGCATGTGGAGGAGCGCCTGTGCACTTACAGAACCGGTAGGAAAGGTAAGTAGAACCCACCCCTGGTGTGTAGGTATGAATTTTGAAGTCTGAAACATATAAAGGTGTAGATCTGAAATCTCTTGTTCCAGAAGATTTTTGGATGACTAGATCCACAATGGCTTGGTGATTTTTGATGCTACCTCCTGTCTTCAAAAATGGCATCTAGCCTCTAACCCTGGAATGTGAAAGATACAGGATTCTAGTATCCCGTGCTGTCTTTCTCAAGATTAAAGAATCCAAATACAGAAACTGAAATGCTTTCACCAGTGCCACCATCCACCACCCTTCAGTAACAATGACTCAAAGATTCAGTCTTTCCTTCTCCTCCTTGGAAGATAAATCAATCTCACCTCTGACTGCTACAAATAGAGGTCTCTGCTTAGATTTCCACAAAGATACTGGAAAGGCTCAAAATGTCATTATAGATCACAAGAAATTCCTCCCCTTTCTCTCCCTATCCAAGAACATAGGCTAAAATATAAATGAAACTGAAATCACACAATCTCCTTAAAAGTTATAGGGGACTCAGCCTTTTTCTGTGGACTTTTTGGGGGAATTTCCCTTTTGTTTAAAAAGGACAATTTCCCCTATCACTAGCAGAAAAGAGAAGACGTTTTGTGGACTTCATCCAAACTATATTTTTTTAGTAGAAATTCTCCCGCAGCATCTGCAATGTAGCAATGACCTTCAGTGCAAGAATAGCTCTTTTTTAAAAAAAAACTTTAAAGGTTTAGTGCCAGAATCTGTAATAATAGTTAGGCACTCTTTTAAAGGATTCCATAATTCAAAAAAACTGAAATCCATACCCTTTTCTGTATTTTTATAACTGCCCTCTCATTTTTTTAACCCTTTCTGTGAACTTGATTTTTCATTCTTGATTCATTTCCCTATGAAGCCTTTTTCTATTTTTTTTATTTCTCCTCATGAAGGAAAGCCTGAATAATACGTTCTATGTTATAATGATTGTTAGAGTTTCCTTAGCCTAATTTTTAATGAATAGTTCAGATTTCTTTTCATATGTATGCTCTCTTCTGACAGGCTGAAAGGCTAAACTGTGTGATTAAAGAAATTTATATGAAACCAATAATGTTGGATACCTGGGAGAAAATATGGGTTACAAATGTTAAATTTACTCAAGCTCAAAACTTAAGGGAAAACTTTTATAAAATGTTTTATAGGTGGCATTTGGATCCTAAAAAATTGTCTTGCATGTATCCTAATGTACAAGC
>JANHFM010004504.1:40028-55289 GCA_032468115.1 Grayia smithii
AGGGCTTTATAGGTAAGTACCAGCACCTTGAAGCGGATCCGGAGAACTACAGGTAGCCAGTGCAGCTCGCGCAGGAGGGGTGTTACACGGGAGTAACGGGAAGCCCCCGTAACTACCCGCGTGGCCGCATTCTGAACCAACTGTAGCCCATTCCCTCCCCACTCCTAGGGGAAGGATACTGCAAATCCCCATTCCCTCCCCAATCCTGGGGGAAGGATACTGCAAATCCCCATTCCCTCCCCACTCCTGGGGGAAGGATACTACAAAATCTCTATTCCCACCCCACTCTGGGGCCAGCCAGAGGTGGTATTTGCCAGTTCTCCAAACTACTCAAAATTTCCACTGCCGGTTCTCCAGAACCTGTCAGAACCTGCTGGATTTCACCCCTGAATCAGACCAATCAGTTTCTCAGCTCTATCTCCATTTAGGGTCTCCAGGCTCACTGACAAAACCATTATCTACAGGGCCCTTTGGAAAAGCAACAAGATGGGGGCCAATTGTATCTCATTGAGAATGATATTCCATAGGAAAGGGGCCACCACCACCGAAAAGGCCCTTTTTGGTGGTCCCATCAGATGTACATCCCTAATAAATGGGACCTGCAACGTGACCTGCCTTCCCATCCCATCCTGATGGGCTGGGTAGATGCAATGGGGGAGAAGCAAACCTTCAGATATGCTATGCAGATTTGCTATGAAAGGCCCTGAACATCCATGCTTGGGGCTTGCACAGCAATGCCTTGTCCATCGTGCCATCTTGCCAGTGTTGACTCTTGCCAATGTCAGCAGTTTGCCAATGTGGACTCTGCCCTGCAGGCACTGCAGGGGGTGAATAAAAGCCCTAATTAAAGATTCCAAAGTACAATGGAAAATAATGAGCAAGAATGACATCAAATGGAAGAAATGCCATCCAAATAATGCACAGAGATGCCTTCCAAATATCTTGCAGAAGGAACTGAAGGAGGGAGAGAAGGAGGAGTTGGTGAAGGCAAGCCAGTAACAGACCCCTGTGCATAGAAGCCAGTCAAAGAAATGGAAGTATTTGAACCACCACAAACTCCCTCTTTTCCATTCTACTCCATCTACTACTCCCTACATACTTCCAGGAGTATCTTGGTTTCTAGTTCTGCCTTGCATTTGCCAGACACAGTTGATAGACACAAGATGAGATTACACCCTGTTGCATTTCAAAGGATGAATGGCATCCTTCCAATTTCTCTTATCCCAAGGAATTCTCCTTCCTCTGCTGCTTTTGTTCAAATCCCTTTGTTTTTTCAGTTTTAATGATGCCACTAGGCACGATGAACAGTTCCCAGAATTATTTAATTCAGAGAATTCTCTTTGCAAGAAATTTACATTTAACCCTGATGACCTTCTAAAGACTTGCCAAAATCCACTTCTTTCTACACTTGGCAAGTTGTATTTCTTTACCTTTTCTTTAACTGAACTAGCCAGCAGTTTGCATTGCTTTCTGCAAGACAGGCTTCTCACCATAAAGTCAAGCGGAGAAAAGAGAAACACAAATGGACCTAAAAGAGAAAGCTGCACTGCATTCAATGAGACTTACTCCCAAATACATGCACAGGATTGTACCAGAGGCAGCATAGCAATTAGGAGAAAAGCAAATGACACAATAGTACACAACGACCTATTAATGCTGCATCATGACTTTTTAATTGTGCTTTGATAAACCACCGATATTTAGCTGGGTTCCCATATGACTACAGTTTGCAAACCAAAACCCTGGGGTTCATGAACATGCTAAGCTCATGGCAAAGAAACTGCAGTTTGGTTTAGTGTGATGCAGGGGTGAAATCCAATTTTTTTTCCCTACCAGTTCTGTGGACGTGGCTTGGTGGGCATGACAGGGGAAGGATATTACAAAATCTCCATTCCCACCCCACTCCAGAGGAAGGATACTGCAAAATCTCCATTCCCTGCCCTCCTTGGGGAAGGATATTACAAAATCTCCATTCCCACCCCACTCTGGGGCCAGCCACAGATGGTATTTGCCGGTTCTCCGAACTACTCAAAATTTCTGCTACCGGTTCTCCAGAACCTATTAGAACCTGCTGGATTTCACCCCTGCCTTTCTGTCTAAGTTGTTCATATACAAGGCCCAAAGCATGGTTTGTTCAGAAAACAGATTATTGCTTAGGTCTTTAGTTATTGCAATCCTGGTATTTAAGGCAGACGTTTGGTAATATGGGCTAAAGTAGAGTTTTGAAAGGACAGGATAATGACATTGCAAACAGCAACAGAGTTTAAATTGCATTTTCTTTGATTTGTCTGGCTATCTCACAGCTAAAGAACAATTTTTGAGTTAAGGTGAAAGAGAAAATGATGATTTTGGCACACCTCTAGGGCTAACTGAAACATGAACTGAGTTGTTCTCTAGAGACATCAGCCACAAATTTCATTCTGTGCCCTCCTGTAACCTTCACCTCAAGGTTTCTTAGTCAGTACTAAATCAACATGAAAATAGATGAGGCCAAATAAGGAATATTTAAGACACCACAGAGGGGTAGAACAATCCATTGGTTAAATACATTATAAATAGCCTAAGGGTATCTTCAACGGTGAAGTTTAAATAAGGTTGTGTTAAAATCAGTCCTAGTATAAATGTGAAAATTTGGTTTAAAGATACCATTGATTTTTCTACCTTGCATTTTATCCACATGTACATCATTTTTTGGCATTGAAGCACAGAAAGAAAGGTCCTTTACATTTATATAAAGTTTAAAGGATGCCCTTTGTCTTAAATATTGATACATATCTCTGATTTGATGTTCCATTTAAGCATTATTTATATCATCTGTTTTCTCTGATTAGTGTTCTTTTCATGAAACAAATCAATCAGATTCATCTTAAAGACACCAAATGCTTTTTTAAATTTTGCCTTTGAGGACAAATGACTCAAAATTACTGTAAAATGAAGCTGCCATGTGCCAAATCAGATCTTTGGCACACCGGAGGGAATCATCCTTTCCACCCCTCTAGTAGCATAGGTTCAAAAGGTCAAAGGCTGCATGCCAGCTGTCGAAATATAGAGATGGGTTTATATATGCACATACATCATTTCTTCCTCCTTTCTCCCTAGCTTATTAGTGTTGTGAATAATAGTTCTTTTTTCAGCTGTTCCTAATGTTAATCAGCAGGTCAGCAAGGAGAAAGACATTATATGCACTTTAGAACAGAGGAATCTTTAACAGAGCCTCCCGATCCTGGAGCTTTTAGTGTTGCTCAGCTTGGAAGAGCGTTTCTAGGCCATTAAATGGTCAAGGGCTATACACTGGCATAGCTTTTTAAATTCTGCTTTTTCGGATTAAAAAAAATAGCCTGACCCAATAAGCAGTCCAAAACATAGTTCAGGACTCAAGTATCCATCAAGGAAAACCTTTTTTGGCAGGGTCCTCCATGGTGTGGTCCTCCAAGCAATTCATCCTCTTATAGTTGAGGATTTTAAAGCTAAGTTCTCAAAGCCACATTCCAGGGACACAACACAGTGGATGTTGCAAAGATGCAGTGGATTAAACAGGACCTTATGCAGAGAGTATTCTATTTCTTAGGGATTTTTTGGCCATGCAGTTGCTTGGAGCATATTCTCTGCCACCTATACTTCCTAGATCTTAGCAGCTAATCAACTGACAGTTCAGTCTCTATCCCAAGGAAGCAGGAATCCTCCATCTCGTGGTTTCCAGAAGTAGCTTACTAGTCTACCTCAGAATGCTGTAAACCACTTTCAGAAGTCCAGATGCCAAGAAAATTAAATGTAAAGCTTTTGAATGCAAGACAATTCCTTTATTTGCTATAATCTTTTCATCAAAGGTTTTCATGTTGCTCTCTTTCTGGCTTCCCCAAAACATAAATGCCAAGTTACTCCATGCTATTGTAGCTTATTTTCTTGCCCAAGTTTTCACTTTGGGGTGGAATAGAGAGCCATGGAGATGGCCTTGAAGGAAATATTCAGAAACATTTAAATAAACAAAAGGGACAGAAGCATTCCATAAGTTCTAGGAAGGAAGCTAGTTCTAAGATATTACTCAGGTGGACTCTTGGCCGAGTCCACTCTTTTACTAGAGTAAAAGAGAGGGAAGGAAAATCACAATCAGATTTGCATTGTTACAGGCTATTTTGATGAAGTGTGGTTCTAGTCTTCCTGTGCAGTTGGTTTTTTAATCTGGTCTGCCTTGTAGGACTAACTTTTGCTCAGATGTCCCACTTTTCAAGCTATTTTTGTTATAATACATGCAATTCATGTCGCCAGTAAGCTTCAATGAATAGGACTGGCATGTGTAAAGAATACTCATACCCTTTTGCATTTAATTTAGCATCAATAATGACTTAAAGTTATGGAAAGGAAGCTTTAATTGATTGATCACTTTGAAGCTCCATGTTACATACTTTTATTAATAGTCTAATTCTGATGAGGGATGTTGCTTTTCATGCATAAAATTATGTTAAGTAGGACTAGGTTGTTATTCAGATATTGAATACTGTTTGTTGAGCTGTTTTGAAAGGTCAAGGCTAAAGCTGAGTCAAGGAAGAAGAAGAAAAGTGAAAAATTGTTGGCAGCACTATGATCTGCATATTGGGAAGTGGCTAATTGCCCAAACATATATATTTTTGGAACAGTTTCTGAGTCCCAAGGCTTATAAACAATGGTTCAATTTTACCTTGTTATTTGTTAAGAAAAATTAAATTTTTCTATAGTTATAATGACATGAACATATGATAATTTTCTGTAATGTTTATGTTATATTGTTTTGTCAAGTGGTTCAAGTCCCATTCTTCAACAATTGTTACAGTCTTCTGTTTAAGGCAGAACTGTAATAAGATTCTTCTTCCTTAGTACTATGGAAGGAGATGCCCCATCCATACCATTATACTTAACCTGGACTAGCATGGTCAGTTGTATTGTCTTGGGTAACCCAAAAACCACAAAAAGTATATCTCTTAAAGCTATGGATAGATCCATTCATTTTTCATACTGAACTATAGGAAATTAATTGCTGCTTTCTTGAAAATTGTAATGTCAGGAAAAAGGAGTCTTGATTTCCAAATGCCAAATACATTTCATCACATGTATTTGCTGTTGTAGACTAGATAGATATCTTCTGAAAATGAACTTCAGCATCCTAACGAATTATTTTAGCCTGGTAAAAAGACTGTGAGTGGTAAGAACCAGATTTACAGGGCTACATAAAAGAGTTATCGTAATTTGTTTTGTAGGATCAAGTTCATTTTTTCTATTAAAGTATATGAAACACTGGTTGAAAAGTTGGGTCATTCACTTTCTTTGTTAAATAAAGATCTCTAAAATGTTGACAATCTAAGTTATTTTAAATGGTGATACTTTTCAGTGCTTCACTTGTTAATTGTGATTGATGCTCAAGTGGGCTTTCAGTGATGAGCAGAGATCAAATGTCATCAGATGCTGTTGTGCTTTTCTTTTGAGATTTGCTGACAATTTGAGACTAGATGGGAAATGCAATTAAAAGCTGTCTGGCATATTCTTTTTTTTCCTCTCTCTTTAAATTATATATTTGGATAATAATAGGGAATTCACATTTTGCTAATAAATATGAGTTTTAAAAGCCATCACGGCGACTTTATCATTTCTGACAATTTCTAAGATGAAATAAGGCTGTTATAATTGTCATAATCACCGTGATTATAGAATTGTGGAAGATAGAAAATTCATCTGTCGTGCATTTTTTAAAATGCAACTTAGAAGTTATTTGCAGAATTGCATATTTATTTTTTGATATTACATATATGCTAAGTAGTCTGCTGGACATTGCTATACCTTATTGTGTACATGATGTTAATTGGCACATATGTGTCCCTGTGTTTTTATATAGAAAGGAATTGCAGAATGTTTAATTTGGTTTTGTTTTGTTAATTTACTTTGGTTACATCCCTCATTTTTTAAATTAAATAGTGAATGTGACTGAACATTAAAGTACAATTTTTAAAAAAATCAGATTAAAAACAGTTTTTAACAATTAAAGGCAGTTGAAACTGCCAATTGGGAAGGGGGAGAGAAATTGGGGCCAAATAAAGATTGCCTGAATTTCTGGAGGAAAAGTGGAATATAAATCTAATAGAATAATTTTTTTTTTAAAAAAAATCCTAATGTTATTCTTATGACGGAAAGTTTTAAACCATAACAGACTGTTAAAACAACTTTTTTTGCATGTGGAAGACCATAATATATTAACTTTTTGGTCTAAAATTCAATAATATCCAGCATTTTTACATTCATAAACATTTCTAATTGTCAAACCCCAAAATTAATGTACCATTTCTTGAGGTTTCTAGCAAAAAGGATGGCTGATAAACAATCTGAAATAAAATGCAAGCATGAATTTGACTGTATTTCCTGGTGGCATCAGATTATTAAAGGGTAGTTTGAAACAAAAACATAGGAAATACAAAAACAATAGCTAATTTATGTAAGAAAGATTACAATTTTCAAATATTTTAGTCTTTGAAGCCCCAGTATGTTTGAGTGATATAAAATTCTGTAGAGTATGATTAAATGGATGAAGAATTTAAACAGGACAATTGATATGCAACAACAGGAATATCAGTGGAAGTTGAATATTAAATTCATCACAAATATAACAGAAAACTGGTACGAGATGTTTTACCATTGGTGTACTATTCCAATATTAATTGCCAAAGTAGGCAATTGATTTTATAAAAATTTGTTGTAAATGCAATAAGCAGGTTTTTCCTTTTTTCACATTTAGTAGTAAAAAAGTAGTATGAATTATGGGATAAAGATACCTAGATTGGCATGTTAGACAAGGCAATAAGTTACTGAAATTGTTTGTACTTGTCTTTATGAAAAGAAACCCCTTTTTTCTTTTTGTTTCTTATATTTTTCTTAGTTTGTAATTTTTTTAATCTTTGTACTTTTAAACCAATTAAAATTATTATTAATTAAGCCTTATATGTCCTTAAAATATCGTGAGGTTGGCGTTGTATGTGACATCTGTTAGAACACTTTATCCTCTTTTTTTGGAAATTGTATATAATATTCTCTCTACATGAATGACAAACTAATCTGTGGTAATATTCATAAATGTCAAAAATGAATATGAATTTGAAGAGCATGTTTAATACAGAATTTAATTCAACTTGAAAATTATTTATGGATTATAATTCTGTTTACAGATTTGTACCACAAGTGAAGTTTGGGATTCGGTTAGTATAAGGCTTGAATATATTAGCTCTTGGTTGATTTATTAAATAAATAAAGAATTCTAAAATTAGACTGAAATCTTTGCTAATTTTGTATGTCAACTTATGATTCATATTATTGGCTACCAACTTGGTTTTAATAATGACGTCTGAAGCCTTAATATAAGGTGTTGGAGATCCTCATTTAGCAACTGCCTTTTTTAGCAAGCATTTCTAGTTGTCACGGTGATGAAAAAATTATTTTATGACCAATCCCTGCATTTATGACCTTTGCAGTGGGATTATTGTATCCTTATGACTAGAATCCAGAATCATCAAATGAAGCTGAATAGCAGGAGATTTAGAACAGATGCAAGGAAAGATTTTACATAACACAATAAAGCAGAATTTATTACCACAGGTTTGTCTTCATGACATGGTAGAGTTTTATTTTCACGGAAAATGTAGTGTGCATTGGGGAATACAGGACAGTTCTATAAAAGTGGAATCTATGATCGAATAAAGTAAAAAGATGGAATGCTAATTCACTTTTAAAAAAAAAAGTTCATTCTTTACAAATTATCAATTTAATTTAATACTGGAATCTATCATTATTTAGCTAATGTACTCTCATTTCATTTCCTTATAGCTTATTTTTATGTCCTGTTTTTTCTTTCTTTCTGTAACTGCAGCTGGTGCTGAGAACAAAATTGGTTGGGCATTTGGTCTGGGCTTAGAGCGGTTGGCCATGATCTTGTATGGGATTCCTGACATTCGCCTTTTCTGGAGCCAAGATGAACGTTTCCTGCAACAGTTTAATGTGTTTCACATTGATCAGAGCATACACTTCCAGGTAAGATTAAAGATGTTGATAAGGTTAATAGCAAATCATCTGGAATTTTATTTCTGTGGAAATACTACCTGCGTTTACTCAGCTGTTTAACAACGTTCTTGAGAGAAAAGTATGTCAAAAATGTAATATCTCTGGTAGCTTATTGTTGATGTTCTTATAGTAATGGAGAAACTAATGCTTAAGACAGGTTAATGTTCTATAATACAGATACTTTGCTTGAGTAATTTATTGTGCCATTTTGGAAAAGGTGGGAGAACAAGTGATATTCATTTGTAGTTTCATTTATTATATTTTATGTTAAGAAATAAAAGGTTAGGATTCTGAATCTTGGAAACTGAATAAACTAAAATTCTGGCTCTCATTTATGAGTGAATTCATTAAGGTGGTATCTGTGTGAGTTGTTTTTATCAGAATCCAAATCTAAGAATCAAACTGCCCTTTTTCCAGGTAAGCATAAAATAACCATTGGTTCTTTGTTAGTAATGTTTGAAATATTGCCTTTTCTTTCTCAGCCTTAGTGACTTTGTGGACAGTAAACAAACCTTGACATGGGGAAAGAAGCTATTAATTTCATATAAAATTTGGTGTTTAGAATCCACCAGTCTCCACAAATGGAATTTATTATTTCCTCTCATATTAACTAATTTAAGCAGGAATATATTCAAGCAATGGGCTAATTCAGCTTAGCTTTCCATGAGTTTCAGTTTGCATCTCTAATTTTATTCATTTAATCAATATTAACTGAAAAGGGCATAGAGGTTGCTACTTTACGTGTATTGTTTTCCAAGTATGATCAGGCTACCAAATGACTATGAAGAAGTAACTGATTTCATAGACATGTGGAAAAGCATTTGCAGCTCAAAAAGAAATCAATCAGTCTGTCTCATCTTAAACTTTTTGAAAAATTGCAAGAGGAAGGGTGGGTTGAGACATCAGCTGGATGTTGAAAGAATAAAGAAATAAAGAAATTAGGTGAATAAAATCTATGGACTTGCACTACACCTCTCAACCTTTGGAAATAGCTATACAAGTTTTAAAGCATTATATAAGTATATATCAGTAATACTGGTGATCCAAGTTGTGTATCCCATGCAAACCATAAGCTTTTATTCTTTGTGCTTTGAATAACAAGAGGGGGAATGAAGAATTGCAGATGTGTATGGAAAGGTACATATTTTTTGGAAATGCCATGGATATTTCTCATCTCAGAGCACATTATGAAAAGTAAAATTAAATCAAAACATGATGCATACAACACCAGTATAATGGAGATGGTAACCCTACCAAGATCTGAGAAGTTGGAAAGAGTGCCAGATGTCATGAAATAACTTGAAAGTTAGATCTATAACTTGGGAATCAGATTTAGGAGAAATAAATGACAATGATTGGAAAAATATTTGGAATAGAAGAGTATTTAAGAATATGTCAATTAGAGTTAAGGAAAATGGATATAAAGTGATATGGAGGTGGTACTTAACGCCACGTAAACTAAATCAAATAGATGGTAAATATACAACTATATGTTGGAGGTGCAAGAAAGAGGTTGAAACATATAAACACATGTAGTGGGATTGTGATAGTGCACAAAAAATATGGGACATGGTATTTAGAGAAATTAAAATACTTTTGAATGTAAATTTAAATATGTCACCGAGAATTGCATTATTGTTGCTGGTGGAACAACGAGATATAAATGAAACAAAAAAAGAAATGATTGTAAATTTGATAATGTCAGTTAGATTAGTGATGTCTGTGCCATCGGCCAGGCAGTGTCGGCTGGTGGCTCCCAGGGCAAGGGCGTTCTCTGTGGGCGCACCGACCCTCTGGAATGGGTTACCCACTGAGCTTTGGATGGCCCCTGACCTCCGATCCTTCCGCCATGATCTGAAGACGTGGCTGTTTCAGCAGATTGGCTGACTGACAGGGGTTTTAATTTATAAACTGTTTTAATTAAATTTTAAATCGTTAAATTTTTTATTTTTTATTTAATTTATTGATTGTTTGTTTTCTGAAGCCTGTGAGCCGCCACGAGTCCCTCGGGAGAAGGGCAGCATATAAATCAAATAATTAATAAATAAAATAAATAAATAACCTTCAACAGGGGTGACATTATTTCTTGGGACAGGAAAAGTTAAAAAAACATCAGTATTTCATGGACCATTATTTGCGAAAGATCTTGATTTTGACATGGGATAGAATAAAAAAAAATGCTACATAAAGACCTCATCCTGGTTTTCGCCATTAGAAGCTGTAACTTACCTGACTCTTTACTCTAAAGAAAAACCATTAACATACCAAGGGTTGTTGGATTCTCAGGGAAATGTTAACACAAGGGAAGAATTAGTAGCACTAGGTTATGATCTAGACTGGTGGACTTATTCAAGATTCAAGCTAGGACGATGAAAGATAAGAATGATGGAGGAATATATAGGGTCCCTCAAGAATTAGACAGAATACTCCTAGGGAAGGAAGATAAATTATTATCAAAATGTTATCAATTTTTGATAACACAATGGATTGGGGAGGAAGTAGTTAAAGATTCAATGATTGCCTGGGGAAGAAATATTGGTCGATTGATTGAACTGAGGAAATGGGAAAAAATTTGGAAGGGATCTTTAAAATTAATGATGGCGGTCTCATATAAAGAAAACACATATAAAATGGTATACAGATGGCATCTTCCTCCAGCAAGTATTTCAAAAATGTTCCCTGGGCTTTCACCACTCTGTTGGAATGGAAGTGTGGAGTTGCGTTAGGGACTTATTACCATCAATGGTGGACATGCCCACGAGCAAGTGAACACTGGTCCAAAATTCAGAAATAGATTATTGAGATTACAAATTGGAAATTAGAATTGAAACCAGAAACTTTTTTATTAGGTATTAAGCCAGAGACAATGGAAAAAGTAAATTGGCACCTGATTCTCCATATTATTATTGCAGCTAGGTTCATGTATGCCCAAGAATGGAAAAATAAGATGACACCAACGGATAAATCTATAATAGACAAAATACTAGAATGTGCGGAAGTGGACAAACTCACAAGACTTTTAAGAAACAACCGAGAAGGAGACTACTACTGGAATTGGGACAGATGGTACTTATGGGTGGGGAAAAGAAAATAATAGATATTTTAGGCGTGTATATATAAATAACTTTAGTTAGTTAAATTAATAGGAAATTATTGTCTCCCTTCTCCTTTTGATCTCCTTTTCCTATTTTGTTTTATTATTTTCGCTCTTGTTTCATTCATTTCTTACACTCTTTTTTGTATTTAAATTAGAATTAGTTAATTAGGGAAAATATTGTATATGAATGTAACACAGGCACACAATGAGATTGATTGAGATATAATCACTGCAATATCTGATATTTATTTGTATGTATAAAAAGTTTTTAATAATTTGTAAATAAAGATCTTAAAAAAAAATATTGCCAAGCAATTGTATATATGGTATATGATAGCAGCCTGAAATATTATCAGAGCACAAGTCTTTTTTAGATAAGAATATAAACCAGAATAATTGGTTTCACAACTTCCATAGCTTATATCTGCCCACATTTACATTTCTATCTATCTTTCTCTGGGCATTTTAACCAATATTTGGGTTAAACTGTTATCCCTGCAGTATTATTTGGATGCTTGTTATGTGGGTTGTTTGTTTACCAAAAAGGGGAAGATAAAAAGACAGTGTTTAAACTGGCAGTCCCTTGTTTTGCATTTGTAGCAGTGCTGCCTCTCTTGTTTAGAGGCTATACAATTTTCATTTACATCATAACACATGCTGCATTCATCAAGAGGATTAGTTGCGTTGTTTGAATTAGGAGGACAGCCTTTCAAAAAATAATACATATGACTGTGTGCTTCCAGTCTGTTCTCTCCATTTAAAATCTCTTCTTGAAGTTAGCATGTTTGTCCAGATCCTCCTCATTTGTGTCCTTCAGAATGTATTTTCTTAAGAACATTGGATGTAGTTCAAGTTTGCATGCAAGCACCAGTCTTCTTGGCAGAGTTTTCAAATAGTGTAGGATTGAGGCCAGTGAGGCAATAAAAGAATTGCTTTGCTTTAATATCTTGGACTGAATCTCCCCTCCCCCTTATAATTTTTCCCCCCTTGTGGTAATTTTCTGACTAGCAGATTACTTTCGTATGTGCCTGGCCATGTTATTGTTCCAAGAAACAATAGTGATTTTTTTTTTTGATTTCTTGTCTTTTACAGACAAATCTGAAAAAAACAAAGTAAAAATATGAATGTGGAGATTTTAAAGATGTCAGGAATATTTGGATGTCTCTTGCAATTATTGTCTGTCCAGATTTTGCTGCCAGTTTTGGAAGATGATGTTGGCAAAAAATGGTGAACATGTGTGAATCTTGAGACTGACTTGTCATGTTTTCCCCCTAAAACTGAAAGGATATATAACTGACAGTACAATCAACTCTTTTGCTCGTATCTGAATCCCCCCCCCCCAATTTTATGGTTTGTTATCCGTTAAGAAATATTAACAGTTGTCAAATCCAAAACTCTCATCAGGTGTTGGGTTAGGGCAGGGCTGGGGAACAATGGCTCTTTTATGACTTGAGTCCTGAGCCAGAATTCTTGGAGTTGAAGTTCCCAAGTCAAAAAGGAATCACCATTCCCAGCCCTGTGTTAGGGCAAAAGTGAAATAATTCCTGGTGATGCTGTTCATGGTCCCCTGGCCTGCTCTCGAGTTGCCATTGGCCTGGGGGGATGGGAAACATTATCCAAATATATTGTAGACATCCTGGGCTGTCTTTCTGTTTTAGGAGTTGGGCACTGTGATTTGATTCTGTCACTCACTATTATTGACAAGGATCCAATTGGCTTTCAAGAGTGAATGTATAGGACAAAACTAGAAAGATCATATCTAAATACTGCTGTCAACTCTTTCTTTCACAGTATTGCTGTAATGTTTAATTGAATATGAAATCCTTGATGCAGTAACTCAAGAAATATGTCAAGATTTGAAATAGTCTGTAAGGTGTATGTCTTGTAGGGTGCATGGGTCTTTGTTTTAATGAAACAAATTCTACAAAGTTAAAATGAACCTAGCTGGTTAAGGTAAAAATCTATTAATTAATTCAGGTTTTAATCTATTAATTAATTCAGATTTTATATAATGTCTTATTTAGGTGAGAACAACAACATTGCAGGATATATGTAAGGTAGAAAAATGGCATAATGTTCTATAAGCATATAAATAAGGCCCCATGACTTTTTGAATGAAAACAATCTTTAGATTATATCAAGCACAAGCATTGCACACTCCACTGGTTCTGCCTGCTTGAGGCTATACTAGATTTCTGGAGCCATTCATAAGCCTGCTTCATTTCCATTTGAGTTTGTTTTGCATCAGTAAAAGTAGATAAAGTTTGACTGCTAAGAGTTTTTGCTCAATTTGTTTCAGTAGAGTTCAACAGAGAGCTGAGGATGGATATACGGTATTTATGCACTCCTAGCATTTTAAACTGCAGATTCCATAATGTTTCATCAATGCCTTGGTAAATGGGGCTTTGGGAACCTACAACCAAAAACTTCTGGAGGAATCCAGGTTAAGTGGTTTCCTTTGAGGATAATTCAGGCAGCTTTCTTCAAAATCAATGAAGAAGCAAGAGTAATGTTGCCATGGGTAGTAGCTCTGAATTTTTTTATTGCTCTGTTTCCTATTGCAGTCTAATGTGTTATACTTACAATGATCTTCCAAATTTCTGAATTATAATATGGAAAAAAGTTTAGGAATTTTGCAGTCTAGGAGATATAATTCTTAACACTAAGAGAAATATATATTTGTGTATGTTTTTTACTTAGTAATAACAATTTTACTGATGATATTAGCTAGTTTGGTAATGAAACATATGCAAGAAAACAGCCAAACTCAGAGAATACCAAGGACTCCTCATTTCAACCCTGATCTACAAATATTCTCTTTTATTAATTTCTGCTATCATACTACAATATATAAACAAAGACTGATGACATCTGATATTAACATACTAACATGCTTCTTCTGTTAAGTTTTAGCTTATCAAAAAGTTCAGTTATAAAAGTAGCATAATTATTGTTTTAATATAATATAATATTTAAAAGAAACAAGTATTAGTTCCAAAGAAATAATAAAACCAGGTAATAATTTAAATTATTAGTCTGATGCAAACATGGCTACCAAGGAAAGAGTGATATAGGAAATTTCATTCCTGTATTTTTGTGGTTCTAAACACTTTTTTAATGACTGAGTTAAAGTTATCTGCTGGGAGTGGATATTTTGATCCTTTTTTTTAAGCTACATTTCAAATACATTTACTGTTTGTTTATTCATATTCCACATTTGTTATTTTTACAAAACATACTTTCCACCTCCTATTTTCCCCACAACAGCAATCCTGTGCGACGGGTTGGGTTGACAGAGAGTGAGTGTCCCAAAGGCACTCATCTAACTTTCATGGTTAAGGTGGGATTTGAACTCAATGAAGAGACCTTGGCTGCATTGAAGCTTGTACAAGAAGTACTTTAGTTAAACTAATTGGAAAAAATGCAGGCCATATTAAAAATATTCTGAGGATTTTGAAGATTTTGAAGATTAGGGGGCTGGAGGCTAAAACATAAGAAGGACTAGGGGAGACCTGATAGCACTGTTCCAATATTTGAGGGGCTCCTACAAAGATGAGGGGATCAAACTATTTTCCAACACACCAAACGACAAGACAAAAAACAATGGCTGGAAACTAACCAAGGAGAGAAGCAACCTAGAGAAGCAACCTAGGAGAAATTTCCTAACTGTGAGAGCAATTAACCAATGGAGTAGCTTGCCTGCAGACGTTCTGGATGCTGCATCACTGAAAGCTTTCAAAGAGACTGGACAACCATCCATCTGAAATAATATAGAGTCTCCTTCTCAAGCAGGGGGTTGGACTAGAAGACCTCAAAGGTCCTTTCCAAATCAACTATTCTGTGTTCTATGTTCTAAAGTAGCACAAGAAGTCTGTAATATAAATTGTTATATATTATGATTATTCCATAGTGGAATGATTATGTTTAAAAAAATAAACTATTTAGGCACAGTTTCCGTGGGTGCCTTAATTCGTAGAATATATCATTCAGACATAAGAGCAGAATAAGCCGAGATGGCGCAGTGGTTAGAGTGCAGTACTGCAGACTACTTCAGCTGACTGCTAGCTGCAGTTCAGCAGATCAAATCTCAC